>LPNX010582195.1:56455-110565 GCA_001517045.1 Pseudotsuga menziesii | reverse complement strand
GTCTTCTCTGAAGACTTTCCGGTAGAAAGGTATTCAGGTGCTATGTGGCCAATGGTTCCACGAACAGCTGTTGTAACATGCGTGTCCTTATAGTCCATAAGATTTGCCAGACCAAAATCCCCCACCACTGCCTCATATTCTTCATCCAGTAAGATGTTAGCAGCCTTGACATCCCGGTGAATAATCTTAGGATCGCAATGATCATGCAAGTAGGAGAGACCTCTTGCAGAACCCAATGCTACGCGCTTGCGAGTTGGCCAATCTAAGGGTGGATCATTTTGTGCCCTCTCTACAGGAAAATCAAGTAACAAGTAAAATTTTCATAACATTTCACATGATACTGAATAGCACTTTCAATCACATTTAGTCCTTTTCGTAACCACTCTACAAAAAGAACAGGTTACATAAAACTAGCAATTTGGCATTTTGGCATTGTACAGAATAGCACCTTTTATGATACTCAAAATAATAATTTGGAACGTTCACAAATAAAGATAAAAGTCAAGTCTTAATATCAAGCAAGGAAGGCACTACATGGATGATAAAATCAGTTCAACTGGTAAACACATAAAACTAGCAATTGCCATTGTATGGATTCTGGAATAGGACCTTTCATGCTACCTGTAATAATAATTTGGAATCGTTCACAAGTAAAGATAAAGGTCAAGTCTTAATATCAAGCAAGGAAAGCGCTGCATGGATGATAATAGTAGTTCAAAATTTCAAATAGATCCACCACCATACAGATTGAAATTTACCTGTTGAAATTTTCTCAAGAGTTTAAATATCCTTGAACTAAATACAAAAGATAAATTTAACAACATACTTTATTATTTATTTGGAAAAGAACTTAATATGTTGACTCAAAAATCTATGCCCCTTCCTCTAAAACCAGAAAATCACTTTGCATGTATAAAAGAAAAAAAAAAGCTCGGCAGATTATTTTAGGGTGAAATACAAAATAGGTGACTAATTACTTAAATACTTTCCATACCTCGTAGGCATGAAGCAACACTTCCATTAGCCATGTAGGGATAAACAAGCAACCGTTCAGTGGGTGTCAATGGTCATGCAGAATCCACGTAGTCGAAGGAGGTTCCTGTGTACTGCCATGCTAATCATCTCCACTTCTGTTTGGAACTGCAACTCCCCACCTGGTGTACGCTCTTCCTTCAGAGGTTTTACAGCCACCAAGGAACCATCTGCAAGGCGCCCTTTGTACACCTTTCCAAAACCACCTCTGCCAAGTATGTTTCTATTGCTAAACCCATCAGTTGCAACCTGTAATTCCCGTAATGAGAACCTCTTAAGCTGGCCTAAATGAACCTCTGGATCCTCCTCAACTGCACCACAACATCGCTTGACACCACCTGCAATACCACCGCAGCCAAGCAACAACCCTAGTGTTTCCTATCAATATCAAACTCCGAACTATGCAAGAATGATGTCCCAGTCCGGAGCTACAACTTCTTATGCACAACCTGCGCCACAGTAGCAGGCCCAGGCATTAGCTTGGTCGGCACAACAATATGCGGGACAAATGCCCACATTTGTGGCTCCTTCATCCCCCCAAGTCTACTATGCACCACCTGTGCAAGCCGCTCAAGCCCCTGCCCCCACTCCACCAACACCTTTAGGACAAGTGTTTGCACAGCAAAACCGTCCCAACCAGCCAGCCCCCAATAACCAACAAGGGCAAGCTAGAAAGAACTGAGCCCAGAACCAAGGCAACAATCAACCGCAGGGAGGCGGTCAACAACTAAACCCTCCCAACAATGTCGAGGTAAACCGACCAGCCCAAAATCCTCAACAACCGAATGCACCTAGACACAACACTCTGTTGCGCACAAATCAGCCATGCAAGTTGTGTGAGGTCTACGAGAACTATACACACGAGTGCCCCTTCATGGGTCACGCTAAGCAAGCCATTCACAATGAGGTTCAGCGTGCTACCAATATAGCAGCCCCAGCTCAACCCAACCTGACACTACCAGGGCCTCCACCCATGGTCCTCCAAAAGCCATTGCCAGTACAAGGATTGCTAGCAACTGCACCTACTCCCCAATCCCAACGCCCCAGGGGCACCTTCGACAGTAGAAACAGGTGTTCACCACCTGCTAGCCATGACAATTGAAGAGGTCAATTTACAAACCAGACGAAATCAGTATGGAACTAACACCGAACCCGCTAACACATCAGTGACATCTACGTCCAAAACAGCCAATGCACCTCTTCATTTACCAACTTTTCCTCCACGCCCCTACATACGGTGGGTGGCCAACAATGGCACAGCTCGAGGTGTTGTAAGCTTAGCATTGTGGATGACTTAGCCCAAACACCTACAGCCATGTCCGCTCTCGAGGTGCTTAAAACATGCCCAACGCAAAGGAAAGCTCTACTAGCTTCCCTTGGTGTCATAGACGCCTCCGACTCCAAATTGATCACTTTTGATTTGGACAAAGGAGAACCCAGAGTTCCATCCACCATCACCTTCCAAATTCAGGTCTCAATCTGGAATTTGGTAGTCCATCAATGCATCGTCGACGAAGTGGCATCCACTTGTGTGATGTTAACATCTGTCTGGCAGAAACTCAGGTCCCCTACCCTTCAACCGTCTACCACTACACTTCGTGCCTATGATGGACACCCCACTAGAGCCCAAGGCATCCTTCTGCATGTCCCCATCACTTTAGCAGCAAAGATAGTCCTAATTGACATAGAGGTGGTCAATGCACAGTTGGACTATAACCTGCTCTTGGGACGAAGCTACATGTACGCCATGAGAGCCATGGCATCCACCATGTTCCTCCTTATGATGTTCCCTCATGACAGGAAAAATATGACCGTGGATCAACTAACTTACCATGATCCACAGGGGCTGACTACACCATCCAATGTCATCCCCACTGTGGATGCTTCCTTCGAAAACGCAACCACTCCTTCATTGTTGGCTGTAGGTACCGAGTTGCTCCTTGATATGACCATGACAACTTCCTTCCCATTCTTACATCCCCCAATGGAACCAAGCGAGACTGTGGATTTGTGCATGCTCTCATCCAGCACTGCTGCACCTAAACTCCAACCCAGCCGCAACACCAACCGCAGTTGCTGCTCCATCCGCAGCTATAGCACGAACCATAGCCACAGCTTCATCCTCAACCGCAACTTCATCAGCAGCCGCAGCATCATCAGCAGCCATAGCATCATCCGTAGCCACATCATTATGCGCAGCTGCCACCACAACATCATCCCCACATGCAATCGTCAGGGAGTTATCTGGGCTCCTCCCCAGTCCACACAATTCCCTTCCTCTTTCCCCCGCCTGGTGTATGAGTAAGCCAGTAATGGCTACCTTAAACTTGCCCAATTTCACATTGGGGATTCCTGTGTGGTACCTTGATCCACCCACCCAACCACCAATACCTCAGGTAGTCCTAACCCCCATGCAACCGATTATGGTCGAATCTCATCCTCCACCTAGCCCGCAAAAACCAACCACCACACCCGCACCCGCACCGCCCCACCCAAAAAGGGCTAGGGGAAAAAACACGAAAGCTACTGTTGAACCTCAACAGATCCTGCCTTGCACCATCTGCGAAGAACATGGCCATCCAACTCAAAACTGCCCTGAGATTCCCATAATCCGTGCGCATTTGGATGCCATGGATACAACGGAAAACCTCTCCGTTGTTGAACTCCCAAACGGGCCAATAGTGAGAAACAAGTCATTGAGAAAAAACCATGTTTGTGCCCTCTGTGGATTGTATGGACACTATTCTCACCATTGCCAAGACTTGTCTGAGTTTCGAATGGCTCTAGCCAACCTTCGACAACATCCCCTTGAATCTGAGATCACTCTGATCAAAGAAGTCCATCCTCCACCTTCTTCTTCAGACACCATGTCCATTTACATGATCTCCATTTCTACAGACCCTCTTGTCTCCACCATCACCGATGGTCCATCAGACCTGTCTCTTCATTGCTTTTACAACGATGAGGAGATACTTGAAGCCTTAACCACCTCTGATTTTACCCCATTCCCTTTAAATCATAGTGTGGAATCGGTTCTTCCCATAAAAAACCAGATTCCATCACCCCACCTTGCCAATGACCTTTGTCTCGACAAGGGGGCATACCTCCTCGCTGACTTAGACGATCGACTCTTGAAGAAGTCGCCCAATGGGCTCCACCTCAAGAGAGTTTATGCCTGATATAACCACTATGAGTCCCTTATAGCGTAGTTTTTTCCTTTTTTGTTTTACAAGATTTTAACACAAATCAGAGACCGCCATTCAAGGACATCACCATCAGCTGCTAATTCAGAGTCACCCGGAGCCTATTCAAGACATCCCTCACACCTCTGGGCTCAAATATTCGTCCTCTATCTTTTAATGAGACCATTGTCTCATGTTTAATAAGTAATTTTTAGGGCCACTTCCCAAGAGTTACCATGGTTCATGTACCACATTGTGATACAAGTGTCTCCGGGCCTGTACTTGTGTCACACCTGCCTACCGCAACTCATGCGGGACTCCGGACCATCTCCCAGAAGGCACATCATTTTATTTCAGCATATAATTGTCCAATCCATCCACCGCAACTCACGCGGGTCCCCGTACCACTTCCCAGAGGGTGAATCATTTCTTTCACATATAACTGTCTCCGGACTTGCACTCACATCACATGTAGTCAAGTCCATCCACCACAACTCATAGACAGCTCTCCTAACCTCTGTCTGAGAGCCACCTCGGTTTGCATGCCTCTGCCGCACCGACTCGCGTGCCTCTGTCGTGATCTATCCCGTGCATGTATTGGTATGTTCAAGAGCCACTTGCTCCATCCATACTGCACAGATGACCTTTGGGCCACTATCCATTGTCCCGACATAGGCGCACCATCAGTGCCTCCTCAATCGGTTTACCATATAGGAGTTTCTTTTAAGCTTTTTTCTGACTCCTAAAAGAATGAAAAGATTGTCGAGCACAGCTACTTCCTTTCTTGCTCATTAAAGTATAGGAAAGGGTGTCTACATCGTCTCATTTATCTCCTTTTGTGGACTATGTAGACCATCAAATGAAAAGGACCACCTTGGCACATTCAAGCCAAGACCGTTCCCCTCTGCATCCTTTTATGCTTTCTTGGGCAGAGGGGCTGAACTTTACTAAAAAGATCACCATGGGTTGTCGTTAAGCTCTTTTATAGCCTTCTCATCAAGAAAAGATCGTCGAGCAAACTTGGTTTTGTTCATGCTCATAAAAGTATGTGAATAACTGTCCAGTTAGTATAGGCTTAACCTTTTTCGGCCTGACTGGACTACCAATGATAAAGAAGTGAGCTCTCCTGTGTATACTTTTATCCTTTTTCGGGCACATGAGACTACCAACGAAAAAGTGCCCCCACTGGAGTCTTCTTCATGCTTTCAGACTCTCTAAAATTGAAAGCACCATCGAGCATTTACTTTCTCAGGCTCGCCAAAAATCCACGAGATCGTACCACAATGGTGTCTCTAGACACCACCCAACAGATAACAGCTCAGTAGCATTCCCACTTTGGGTCTCCTTTGTTCAAAGTATTCTACAATGTGTCTTCCTTGCATCCCGTCAAAACCAAAAGTGTCTACCTTCACCAAGTATTTCTCATCTGCAGTTACATTCCTGGTATTACATCTATGATCCCTTTCCTATGAGTTAGTTTCATTTGCTGCCTGGTCCACCGTGTCGTCATACTCTAACAAAGGAAGTTTGAGTCCGCTACACTCCCCCTGCCTCTGTTTCCCCCCCCCCCCCCTGCCTCTGTTTCCCCCCCCCCCCCCTTAGTGGGTCAGTCCTCATATTTCCTCACATCGTTTAGTTATCTCCCTTGTGCTTCTGGTCAAGGAAACACCATTGCCTTGGCTAGTTGCAGGTCTCCCTCTGTCAACGAAAAACACACATATTCTAGAGGATAGACCCAGAGTTCCTTGTATCCTAGTTTAATTGACCTCATTGATGAGTTCCTCGGACCACTTGAGAGGATTCCTTAGTGCCTCTCGGGATGGTTGTTTCTCACGTGCTCGACTCCAGCCACATCATTGCATCGTTGAGATTCGTACAGTGTATTGGTCCATGCAATATTTGGTCGAAGACCCCGGATGTCACCTGACTCTAGAACATTGATGAGTCTATTTGAGGGAACCAAACAGGTTCATGTCCCTTGTGATTTCTGGGTTGCGTTGGAGACAGTGTTCAAAAGCCCCAGCAGTGCTTCTATATAGATTTATGATTGATGCAACATATTTGGTGAAAGAGACTCTGAATCTCCGTTAATAAACTATGTACCGTTCCAAATCCAACAGACCATCAGTCATGAAGATATAGCATTCCATGAGAATGCCATGGGTCCAATGTAGCAGTTCTTCATATCAGTATTGTATTTAGCCTCTCATTGAGGCAACCACTATGTATCATTAGTTGTACATGATCGGCTCTCGTATTATAGAGCTTAGATCACATTATTCTTTTGACATCGTTCTGAGCATGGGGATGCTCGCCTCGTCTATATACATGTCACACATTATTTGTATCTCACCCATTGATGGGAACCATATCAATACAAAAACCAAAAGCCACCATGCCCCAACCCATGAAGCAGCACCTCTCCCCAAGAAAATCCTATGATGTCTGTCGGACATACGATGAGCTCCTGCCCTCACACATCAAGGGGCAATCTGTTAACCCAAAAAATTGCTCAATGAGCTCTACATGACCTACACCACCCAAAGACATCTACGTACAACCCTCATTTGACCCCCACACCCTAAAAAAGGCTCAAAAATATGAAAAAGGGCTTAAAACCCCTAAAAAGAGCCAAAATAGCTCTCATAGGGGCTAAAACCTCCAAAAAGGGGCGAAAACCCCTCAACATAGCTTAAAACCCACAAAGGAGCTTAAAACCCCCAAAGGAGCTAAGAGTTGGGCGAAAGGGGCTAAAAGCCCCAACCAGGGGCTAAAACCCCTAAAAATATCAAGAAAAAGTATAAATAGAGGGGTGGGGGTCACTCTCAAATCACTTCTCATCTCCCTATCATTATGATGCTCGTGTGAGTGCCTTTAGACCCTTTCCCTCTCAAGTCATTCACCCTCCCTCTCCTCCATTCCTCCATTGAGCCAAAGCTCCCATTCCATTTGAGAGGTGCTCCCAAAGCTAGGGCATGGTGGCCCATTTCCACCCAGAGAAGGTATAATCTTTGTTTTCTGTCATTTTTCTTATAGTTTTTCTAATATATTTTTGCTTCCAGGTTTGTTACTCATGCTTTGTTGCAGGTTTCTTTCAATTTATTGCAGCTCTTTTGATGCAAGAAGGTCATCCAATAGCATTTGAAAGCCGAAAGCTCAATAAGAGAGAAAGTTTAAAGTATACATATGATAAAGAAATGCTTTCCTTTATACATGGCTTAACGAAATGACAATAATACCTTCTGGGGAGCAAAATCCTAATAAGAATGGACCACGATAGTCTTCAATATCTCTAACAACAAAAAACATTGTCAATTGAAATACATAGATGGATAGAGAAAATTGCTACATTTGACATGGAGAGATTGCATAAAAGAGGAAAAGACAATGTAGTTGCTCATGCCCTATCTCGAAGAGATGAAGAAGTCAAAACTTATGCGATTTCAGTTGCAATTCCAGACTGGTTGGATGAAATCTGAGGTGAATATTCCAAGGAACCAGACATATGTGCCTTAATTGATGATCCCAATCGAAGTCCAAATTTCGAATGGAGGAATTACATCCTTTGGTATAAAGGAAGGATATATTTAAGCCCAACATCAAGGTTTAAAACTAAGGTTTTGATGGAGCCCCATGATTCACCAACCATAGTACATGTAGGTTTTTTCAAATGAGTCCTTTTAAGATGCTTCATGGGAGACAAAGAAGTTCATTTAGTAACACCTGTCATTACCTTGCTTTGAGGACAAAGCATCCTAAAAGAAGAGGGCAATGTTATATACATAAAAAATAGATAAAATACAAAAGTATTAAAAATGTAAATACAAAAATATATATAAATAATAGTATATTAAATATAATGAAATCATAAGTAAAGGTTGTGAATTTATGAATAGTCACCTCGAAGAAGCTACACTATAGAGCTCTTCATTCATATACACTATAGAGCTCTTCCATGTTTGAAGACGATGGTGACAGGACTTCCAATACTCTGGGTAGACCATGATGGTATTTGTAGAGGATGTGCACTTGGAAAGAATGCCATGTGATCTTTTTCAAGCAACAAGAGTAGGTCCAAGGGGATCTTGGATCTAGTACATTCTAACTTGTGTGGACCCATGACACTTGCCTCAATAGGTGGATACTACTACTATGTGATCTTTATTGATGATTCTCCTCGAAAGACTTGTATCTAGTTCCTTAAGTTCAAGGAATATGAAGAGGTACTATGGATATTCAAGGAATTTCTCCACGGAAGTAGGAATTAAGAGGGAGTACACAATTCCTTATAACCCTCAGCAGAACAAGGTTGCATAAAGGAAGAACATGACAATTATTGAGGCAACCAAAGCCATGATTCGTGATAAAATTTTGCCTATGTTCTTATGGGAAAAAGCTTCCAGTACAACAGTCTATGTGCAAAATAGGAGTCCTCATCACTCTGACGAACATGACTCTATAAGAAGCCTTGACATGTATGAAACAAAAGTGGGACACCTTTGAATCTTTGGCTGTTCATTTTACATTCATGTGCCCAAACAAAAGAGGATGAAGCTAGAACCTTAGGGAAGAAGGGAACATTTGTGGGATATAGTGAGTCTTCAAAGGCTTACAGGATTTACATCCTAGGATTGCGACATATTGATTCCAGCAGGGATGTCTCCTTCGAAGAGGAGGTGTCTTTTAGAAAATCTAGAGGATAAGATACAGATATTGATGATGAGGAGCTAGTAGCTCCAAAGTAGATGGTATCATTTCCCCCTCCAGCAGTTCAGAAGGAGTCAGCTGAGAAAGCTGAGCTAGTTGATCTCATTGATCCAATAGAGCTAGTTGATGCTCCCATAGACATTGTAGTGGGGCAGAAAAGGCCTATATGGACATGCAAAACATTGCAGGATGCAGAGGGGCACGAAGCTCCCCATGATACTTTCCGAAAAAGCAAGAGACCTTAGAGATTCTCGAGCTATTTAGTCTTGATGAGACACATCATTGATTCATAGCCCTCCAGCTATGAGTAAGATTCCAACCAACAAGTATGGAAGGATGCCATGATGGAAGAATATCAATCCATCATGAAGAATGATATGTGGGAAGTTGTTTCGAGACCTGAGGGAAATTCAATACTGACTTCCAAGTGGATTTACAAAATCAAGCATGGAGAAAATGGTAGTGTTGAGAAACACAAGGCTAGATTTGTGGCTATAGAATTCTCTTAGAAAGAGAGAGTATTGATGTGGCAATTGCATGAGGCCTATCCATTCAGTCGACCCTAGAAGAAACATCCAGAAGACAAGTCGACCCAAAAAAGAAGACAATTCGACCCCACTTGGAAAATAAAAGTTCAGCATGATAAAGTATAAATATGAGGTGCCCTCACTCATTTTCATCATAAAGCAAGCAAGCAAGTTCGCTCCAAGCAAGGACAAGTTTGCTCAAGCTAGTAGAAGACATTTTTGGGGTTCTCCATCATTGGAGAAGTTTCTCTCTTATATTCTTGGGGCTTATATTTCCGCTATCTAGATGAAAACTAATCTTTGAACTGATTATCTCTATTAGAAGGTTGCTTGGTTTTCTCCCTTGTGGTTTCCTAGGTCAAATCTTTGTGTCTATTGTTTATGTGCTTGGTTGTTCTTTTAGTGATCTTGGTTATCAGATGTAATTGAAATTATACCTCTATATCTATACATTCTAACAAATAGTGGTTTCTAGAAAATGAGCCTATTGTTGTGTTGGGATCTAGCAATGCAAGGGAATAGTGTTGTTTCCTGAGCCAAATACCACTAACATGAATAGGTAACAAGGGTAATCAATATTGCATACATTACATTAACACCCACTTCATACTCTTCATTGTATCAATTTTTTTTAGTCAATAATGAAATTATTACAAAAATATACTGAATGTGAAATTATTTCAATACAGGGTATTTAATAAAACATTAAGAACATGCAATATAGTTGACAAAACATGTATTCCATCAGATTTGGAGAATATGTATGAGAACAGGTCTCTGAGTAAATTTTAAAAGCAATCTCATTCCCCAAACCATCAAATGGGAAAACCACCAGAAGTCTCTATGTATCTCTAAATTGGAGGAATACTATTTATTTTCACAAAAAAGGCACAATGGATAACAACATGGTGTGCATTACACATGCATCGTCATTCTATGCCTGCATTATGTGAGATCACATGTTATAATCTTCATTTGCAACCAGTTTCTTGGGTATAAAGAGATTGATAGTGTAGTCTCGACGAGGAAATAAACATTTTGTGAGAATGTAATGAATTTACACTTTTATCATTATCAAATCTTGTCATTCCAAAATTAGAGTAATACAAAAATGCTCCTAGATCGGCTCTCCGAAAATATATGATCACATTCCTATCTAATTGGAATTTGCTTAACCTGGTTTGAAGCTCGAATCACCTTTTAAATACAATCCTTCTTGGTATTCACATGATTTTTTTCTCTTATGGTAAAGGAAATCAACAAAGGTATAACCCAAACCTTGAACAAACTCCTAGCAAGCAATTTATCAACTTACTAAACTTCGTAAAGGTGGTGGATACCTAAGCAAGAGACGTATATTATTCAACTGTCGCCAAATTACTTACGGTTGAATAGGAAATTGTGGAAAAGATACAAGTTTGAAATACGGTTTATAGAGTGTGGAGGATCTTGGAAAACCTAAAGCCTTAAAGACTTGGAAAATCAAGCTTCTATTGGACAAAGAAAGAGATTGGCATATCAAAAGTTGAGCTATGTGGCTAATGTTTGGAGATCAAAATATGAATTTCCACCACAACTACGCCAATCATAGGAAAAAGTGAACATGATTTGGGAGATGAATTCTCCATATGGTACTAAGGTACGTAATTTTAAGGACTTGGCTTAACTTGGGGTACAACATTTTTAGAGAATTTTTTAAGAACTAGTGGGGGAAAATATAATAGACATTCATAACATATTGTCTTTAATCCCTTGAGTGATCAATGATGAGGATAATGCAAAAATCTATGGAGCCTTGATGGGTAGCCCAATCGGTTGGATCCTTCGATGCCAAGCCTTTGACCCTCTTTCATGAGGTCGTGGGTTCAATCCTTAGGTCCATTAAGGCCAGATCCCTCATAGTTGGGTGGACAAGATGTGGTTGGGTTGTACCTACTTGGATCGTTAAATGAGGCAAAAAAGGAAAAAGAAAAAAAAAAGCAAAAATCTAGGGAGCTGTTACAAAAGATGAATTGTATCACATATTAACTACCTTCCACAGTGATTGGAGTCCAGGAACCAATGCTTGGTCGGTCGAGTTCTATCTAGTTTTCTTCGATATTCTTAGCGATGACCTACTGAGGGTTGTGGGAGATATTAGGCTATTTAATAGAATGCCTCTAACTATGAATGCAATTTTTTTTTGCATTAATTCCAAAAAAGGATTGGCTAGAATCCTTTGATGATTTCTTACCCATTTCTTTGTGTAGTTGCCTTTATAAAATCATTTTGAAAATGAGAATTGTTAGGCTCAAGTCCATCCTATCCTCATTCATTTCTGTCGAACAATTCGACTTTTTATATGGAAGAAAAATCCATGAGGTGGCAAGCACATCACAAGGAATTCATTGGATCAAGCTTTCACACTCTCTTTTAATAGTGGTTTAACTTGATTTGTCGAAGGCGTATGATCATGTTTCTTGGCTTTACCTTAAATTACCGCTCTTACATATTTTTTTTTGTCAGCATTTTGTTGCTCAGAGGTACTCTTGCATCTAGTGCATAGGTGCAAGGGTCCGAGATGATAGTGTCTTATTAATAAATGTCATAAAGTGAATTTATGAGAGCATTTATTAAAGTAGTTTATGATGTGATTTTATAATTTGAAAGTGAGATGTTCTTTATTAAGCTTATAAAGTGACTTTTAAATTATATAGTGTACTTTTTAATATTTAGGGTAAATGTAACTTTTAAAAAAGAAAGTTGTTTTTATATAGTTCATTTAAGTGATTTAAGTGAGTTTGAGATTAAAACACAACCCTTGATTTTGCATTAGGGGAATTTTGAGGTAAAAATGGGTCTAGTAAAGTATATAAAAAAAATAATGAACTAGGCATTTTATGGGGAAGATATACTTTTTTTTTCCAAAGAAAAAAATCGTAAATATTTTATTCACTTTCAGCAAATGGCCCTCAAAGTCCATTATACAAAATCCAACTATGAAGTTGTCATTACATAACAATATTTGCCTCAAGAGGAGCACAAAAACCATTACCATATCCATAACTGATCCAACTGTAAAGTTGTCATTGCATACAAAATATCCTCAAAAAGAACCATAACATTCACCGAAACTTTTCAGTAGAAAAGATATCAACAAGCCATGCAATCAAATCAGTATGATCTTAGCAGACTTTTTTCATCATTCCTGATCAATCAGGTCAGATAAACTGTGAATCATAGTCATCACAAGCAAAATAACCAGAGCAAAACAAGCTGGCTGAAGTGGTCTCATAAATGAATGATAATTCATAAGCTGAGCAAAAAATCAGTGGCTAGTAAATTGGCCATTTCCAGACCATCCAAAGAAATAAAGTTCATATCCATTTCAACACCATATAAAAAGAGGCCAAACAGCCCGCTTATCAAGCTCTTAAATATGTTGCTTCACCAAAGTTATGCAAAAAAATGCATAATATATCAGCCAAGGCATCATGTCTCAAGGGTGGAACAGAATCAAATAATCCAGAATTTCCAAGCAGTAATCTCTCCAAAAAAATTTCCAGCAAAGTAGTCATACGAATCTGTCAGATAAAAACAATAAGCATGTACCAAAATCAAGAAAATACAGTCCTACAAACTGCACAATCAGCCAGCCCACAGAAACACATTAGAAAACCTGAAAAGTTTCTATAATTTCTGCCCCTCTCTGTTCACATGTACTCCAAAAACCTTCATGTAAGCTACCACCTGCTTTAGCCAAAGTATCTACTTTGAAGTTTCTTTCTCTATAAATGTGTTTGAAAGACACATAATCAAGACTATCAGCTAAATAGTGAACATCTTGAAGAATCATGGCTAGTTCAAGATTTAGTAATCGATACTTACCAGATGCCCAATTTATAACTAACTGGGAATCCCCAAAAACTTGAATTTTATCCAAATTATGCTTCTGAGTCAGCCTAAGGAGAAGCTTAAGTGCACATAATTCTGCAAAATTATTGGTGCCCAAACCTAAACCTACTTTGAAAGTAACATAATGCCTGTCAGATATGAACAAAATACCTCCAGCCCCACAAATCATTGGATCCCCAGCTGCAGATCCATCAAAATAACCCCATGCATAAGTTTGATCAATTTCTTCCACAAAAATTGATCTGATAGAGACCACAGATAAGGTCTGTGGTAGATTCTTCGACATACCCAAGCTATAGCTTGATACCTGTGCAGGAGATGAATCAAGATCCTCAAAGCAAGATTTGTTTCTTGCTTTCCATATGAACCAGAGTATAATGATAGGTAAGGATTTAATAAGTCCCACATCTGATAAAAACACCAGTTTTTAAAACAAGCAGACAGGGAATCACCAATCCATAGATTATTAAGTTTCAGATGATCCTCAATAATTGACCAAACAGATTGAGTAAAAGGGCAATCTACTGCAATATGAAAATTGGATTCACTATTCTGTTTGCATAAATAGCATCTACCAGGTCCTTCTCTACCTCTCATGCATAGAACATCCCAAGTCAATGCTTTACCAGAAAGAAGAAACCAACTAAATTTTTTTTGTTTTTAGAGGACACTTCATCTTCCATATGACCTTCCACCACCAGACCGAATCCACTTCTCTATTAATAAGTTCAGCATATCCCACTTTAGGAGAATACTTGCATGTTTTTGATAAATTCCAAATAAGACAATCATCTGCATTAGAAAGTCTAACATGGCTAGACTTGAGAATGGCAATA
This sequence comes from Pseudotsuga menziesii, assembly GCA_001517045.1. Taxonomy (NCBI): domain Eukaryota; kingdom Viridiplantae; phylum Streptophyta; class Pinopsida; order Pinales; family Pinaceae; genus Pseudotsuga; species Pseudotsuga menziesii. The sequence goes on along the minus strand of LPNX010582195.1, from coordinate 96,387 downwards.
TATCCATTCCAAGCAGCAATCTCAAGAGGTTCAATAAAACCCATAGAATCTGCAGATAACCATTCTTGAGACATCAAAACAGATATACCAGGAATTCCAATATCAGAAAGAAAATGAAAACCAGCCAATTGTAATCTTTCTATCATAGGAATAGGAAGAGCATGTCTCCATTTACATCCCACCCATGGATCTAAACCAATACGAACAGCATTGCCAGAACCAATCTTCCAGACCAAAAAATTTCCAATGAGATCAAAAGCCCAAAGAACATCTTTCCAGCAGATAGAGATATTCTTTTTCTTTTTAACAGTAGATCTTATCCAGTCCAGAATAGTCATTGGATAAATATACTTCTGTATTGCTATCTTAACCCATAAACCCGAACCATGAATGATATCCCAAACCTTTTTTACTGCAAGTGCCTTGGCAAATAAATTAGGGACTTTAAGTCCCCAACCACCCATAGATTTAGGCATAGCAAGAAACTTCCATGATATCCAGGGTAAACCAGAAGAGTTCTGTTTACCCGCCCAAAGGAATTTAAAACAAGCTTTTTGATTTTGTCTATGACACCCATAGGTACCCAAAAATGCATCCAATAGACTGGAATGGCCTCTAAAACAGCTTTAATCAATATCAGCTTTCCTCCTTTGGACAACCAACGGAAGCTCCAATTCTGAATCCTTTGTTCAACTTTAATAATCAGCCAATCCCAATCCCTAATAAGATAACTGCACGGTTTAAGATGAAACCCAAGGTACATCATACCATTTTCAATTCTGTCAACAGGAAAACTGAAGATATTCTGTAATGTAATAACTTCATAATCTTCCAAACAGGAGTAGTATAAAGAAGATTTATTAACATTTATTTGCATCCCAGATGCCTTACAAAAATGCATTAAAATCTCATAGAGGGTAGAGAGAGATAGTTAATAATGTATCATTACCAAAAGATAAACCATGGTAAGTCTCATGCAATGTAGCATGAAGAATAGCCCTCCCAAGGCCTTCAACCACAATAAGAAATAGAAGTGGTTCCAAAGAACACCCCTATCTAAGTCCCCTACCACATTTAAAAAAATTAGTAGCAACACCATTGATGAGCAAAGAGAAAGAGACAGATGAAAGACTGCTCATAACCCATGCAATAAAGTTTCCTGCGAAACCCATTTTTGCAAGAATAACCCGAAGATAAACCCAGCTGACTCGATCATAGGCTTTAGATAGATCGATCTTAATCATAACAACTTTTATGGATTTAACATGCATAGAATGCATACCTTCCTGAATGACACCTACAGCATCGTGTATCTGTCTTCCCGGCAGAAATCCAAACTGTTCACCAAAAATACATCTACTCAAAACCTTTCTGATTCTGATCGAGATAATCTTACCAATAATTTTGTATACAAAATTACACAGAGATATAGGCCTAAAATCCTCAAAAGATAAAGGACTATCAATCTTAGGAATAAGAGCTAGAAAAGTAGAGTTAAAAACACCTGGGATCTTGCCACTTATCCAGGACGATTCAATGACTCTTAAGAGGTCTTCACCTAAAACATCAAACAGACATCTATACACCTCAACAGGAATACCATCTGGTCCAGGACTCTTATCATTTTTACTAATGGATAAAATATGATTGATATCTTTAAGAGTAATAGCCTGCGTAAGCTCAGCATTTTCATCCTCAGAAACAGAACATGGGAAATGACCATCACTATGAACAATTTCTGGAAGATGGAGATCAGCTTCTTCTTTAAAAAGGCTTTCAAAATGCTGAATCCTAGCCTCAGCTATAGCCTCAGATCCTTCCACAAGAATTCCAAAATCATCATATAGTTTCCATATAGAATTGCGACATTTCCTATGAGCAGCAAATTTGTGAAAGAAAGGAGTATTATCATCACCACACCTCAACCATAACGCCCTACCTTTCTGGCGAGCCTCCTTTTCTTGGAAAAGTAGAATAGCACTCTTGCATGATTCAATCTCAATCAATAAATCCTTATCAACCACTGATGAAATACCAGAAATATGTCTATCATGAAATCTTTTCAGCTCATATTCAATGTCAACCAAATCTTTAATGTTCTCAGCTTTTTTATTCAGTGACCACTTAGTAGCAATTACTTTAATTCGTTTAAGATTCTCACTAAATTGTGCAACAGGAGATAAAGCAGACCGAACATCAAAGAGAACCCAAGAATCTTTTAAGGCCTCAACCAAATCAATATGATCCAGCCATCCTGCATTAAAATTGAAAGGACTATGGGCCTTAGGAGTCTGAGAAGAAATTTGCAGAAAGACAGGTTGATGATCAGATATACCTCCACACCCAATCCATTGTTTAAGAAGGAAATCACAATCTAGGAAATTAGCCAAGACTAACACACGATCCAATCTTTTACAAATACCCTCAGAACCAACTCTACGATTACTCCAAGAAGGAATAGCTACCAAAGGGTTAATGTCAACAATCCCCATGCTGTCCAACAGATTGTGGAAAAAATTAGTTAATGGATCTACTTGAGCATTAACTCCCCAGATTTCAGAAAGTCCCAATGAAAAATTAAGATCACCTCCAAAAACTAAATAAGGAACCCTGAAACAGTCCGACTTGATCAAGTTATTCCAGAAAGTTTCCCTATCCTGATAGGGCGCATAAAGATTAACAAAGGATATTTCCTTTTGTAAATCAATTGAAAATAAAACAGCACACAACCCTGCTTTCATAGCCCAGGCATTATGAAAAAGAAAATTACAAGACTTCCATCCCAAAATAAGTCCACCCGATCTGCCCATAGCATCCACCGAGACGAATTGCCATCCATGAATCAAAAGTTCCAAATCTTGAACCAAAACACACCCCTCAATCATCGTTTCTTGAATAAAAATAACATCAACTGCATGTTGATCGATAAGTCTCTTAACTGCTAGTTTCTTGGGAAGACTAACCAAACCCCTAACATTTAAGGACATAAGGATCATATAGAAACCTTGTTAAGGGAATTTTCTCTAAGCGCCCCAACACCTCTCTTTACAGGATGTAAAACAATTTCATCCCTAATCAGATCCTGACCTACTACATGATTCCCTGGTTTATCCTTTACAGGGCGAGTAGTCTCCTGAACAGATTTAGAACACGATTGAAGATTATACCCCTTGCTAACAATTGCCTTACAAGGAGATACAAAACCCAGATCCTTCAAAGACCAATTCGGAACAGAAGGAGATAAGGCCTCAGTAGAAAGGTTCAGAACTGGAGTGTTATCAAGAACGTCCATAGAATTAGAAATACTTAACTGTTTAAGATTGGCTAATGGTTCAAAATCATGAGAAACTGAGTGCATATCCAAATTCTCGTCCACAGATAATCCATCCTTTGCTGCAGACTGAATCCCATATTTTTTGACTCTCCAAACTTTGGAAGAAGAATGTTTATTAAATGGAAGAGAGCAATCATTAGCTAGATGTCCAAACCCATGACATCTAAAGCATCTAAAAGGGATTCCCAAATAATCCAGTGGCTGAAAGAAATCACTATTACCCTTTTTAAAGACCAGCTCCGCAGGTAAACCCAGGCGAAAGTCTAACAGGACTAGAACCCGGCCTATGCAGCAAACCCCAAATTTTAAATAAGTAAAATCAGTTTCCAAATGAGTTCCCAAAGTATTCCCAACAAGTCTGAAAAAATCAGCAGACCAGAATTCAAAAGGTAAATTTGGGAGTTTAACCCAAATAGGAACTTGGTCATACCTTTCCTTCCGCGGATCAAATAAGGGAGTCCACCTCTTGATAAGTAGGCCAGCGTTGTCCCATTTCCAAACTCAAGCTAGGATCCTATCAGCCTCATCCACTAAAGAGAATTTAAAAGCTATCCAACCCCTTGGAAGAATATAAATCTCAGGACAATTGCTAATAATCTCATTCCAAGTCTTTACATCCCACTCATGCAGAGATTCATCATTATAATTACGCCTTCCAAACCTCCCAACCAAGGTCAAAGCATTGGTGAGAACTATATCATTTAAAAGCACGTCTTCCCCCAGAGTCATTAAAACCGGGTTTATCTTCTTAATGGACTTAGGCATCCTTTTCTTTGACTTAGATAAACCCTTGCTAACAGAAAATATAGGGGCATGCACATGTTCAATATCAGAGTCTTTAGACTTGATAGATTCATGATTCACATCAGACAATGGAGTAAATCCCAGATCTGCATTCAAGACTTTACTAACCTTTTGAACCATCCCAGCTTCCCGAGGACTAACCGATAAAAGCTTGTCAACCTGATAACCAGAAACTTTATGAATATGATCACAAGCACCCTTTTCGCTGTTCATCATACCCAATGAATCCGAATGGAGACCCAATCTCAAAGAAGAAGGCAATATCCCATCCAAATTTCTAATCACATTCAACTGTAGATCTGGTGAGACTTGCCCGCGACACTCCATGCAAGTGGAGACCTGAACATTTTCTGAACAGTCCTTGAGTTGAGGACCACAACACGTGAACTCCCTATCTCCCAAAACCTTCCCAGGAGAATAAACCACAGAAACACGATTATCCTCACCAAAACCCAACCGGGAAACAGACATATGACCCTCGGGGGCTGAAACAATAGGACAAGAAAATAAAGGATTCAAACGAGGCAGAGATCCACCTATAATTCCGCCATCCAGACAGCCCTCAGGAGAAATTACCTTATCCAATGTATCATCCAGGCCAAGTACAGATCCCAAATCTCCTAGATTAAAAGGCAAATAGGTCGCAGAGACCCGATTCTCCACTCCAATATCCTGTTTAGTAACGATCAAACGCCCTAGCGGAGTATGAGCCAGAGATTTCGTCGCTCGAAGCGACATTAAGAACAAAATGAGCTGAAACCCCAACCCAGAAAGACCAAAATTAAACCAAACAGCACCAGAGTACTGGATAAACACCTCCTCTAAGGACAGGGATCAATAAGTAAGAATACACTCCTGGCTGAAAACCCCTATAATCGCAGCACAAACATAGCGAGAAAAATCGCCAACGCCACAGAAAAAGTATAATATCAGACGAACAAACCAATCACCACATAACCAATGATCAATACTCAGCAAAACCAATGATCAATACTCAGCAAAATCCACAGCATTGATCAATACTCAGCAAAACCAATGATCAATACTCAAAAACCAATGATCAATACTCAGCAAAACCAATGATCAATACTCAGCAAAACCAATAATCAATATTCATCCAACATTGATGAAAGGCTTCATACAATAGCATAACCAATGATCAATATTTCGGGTCATCCACAGCATTGATGAAAGGCATCATACAATACTCATCAAAACCAATGATACAATACTCAGCATATCCAGTGATCAATACTTAGCACCAATGATCAAAACTCAGCAAAACGAGGCATCCACAACAAAACCAATACTCAAAACTCAGCAGAAAGAGGCATCCACAACATTGATGGAAAGCTTCATACAATACTAAGCACGGCCCAAAAACGATCAATAATTCGAATCGTAGCAAAGGCACACAGAACAACATTCACTACTATCAAAAAATCATCTCAAACGGCCAAGAAAACCCCAGAACACCAATCACCGAAACCAAGCTTTATACCTCACTCCCTAGAGCTAGAACATCTCTCTAGTAGTAGAAGCATTAAGCGAAGAATACTGCGGAAAAAAACCGAAACATACCTGCAAAAATCGCATTGAAGCCACAATGCATGTTCATCCGAACCCTACCAATGCCACAATGCAGGTTCACCCGAAAACCCTGTCAATGCCAAATCAACCTCCAAATAAACCTGCGCCTCAGTAATCTAAACTCATCCGCCAAACTACACACCGCCTCCAAATTCGGCTCTGTCCAAACAATAATCAGGCACAGTCCTAATTCGGCTCTATCCAAACAATTATCAGGCACAGTCTAAACTACACACGGCCACCAAAAATCATCCACCTCTGATTCTCGACCAAAATCACCTTAGCGAGAAGCCCACCAGAAGGAAATCGATACAAGAGAACACCAAAATCCAACCAAAGCCAGATAACCAGGAGAAAAAACCAGCAAACCCTGGTTTAGCACCCCCACAAAAACCAAGTGACTCCGAACACACCGAAAGCATCTAGGACACCAGTAAATCCCCAGAACAAACCGAGGGATTATCCAAGACCCCAATAAAGCATTTGAAAAAACCAATAAATCCAAATTCCAGGAATCCGCCAACCAAAGCAGTTCCAAAATGGAAATATGGTCGACCAATACTACACAGATAAGCTGAAAAACCGCCAGCACTAAGACAAAATAATCTCCAGATCAGGATTCACACAGCATACCAGCACGGGATAAACGCCCTCTTCATAGGAAACAAAATGTGCATTCATAACCCTAAAAACGCCATGCACGCCGACACACGACCAGAATCCCACATCACACCAGAGTATAAACCAGAAACCTCGCCTCTACAGACCAGATTAACAAAATGGAAAGACATTCAAATAACATACCATTGACGTCGATACCTAGCAAAAACGTGGCGAATCCATAGCTCAAATGATTAATGTCTTCGGACAGTACACTTAAAGTGCAATTAAGTCCACACCAGCACAAAATCAAATCGAATCATGGGCAATAAACCACTGCATATTGGAACTATCGAGAAATACCAATCAAACGGTCAAGAAAAGCTCCAAAAAAACCAAAGAACGACCAAGATTCAACCATTAATCTCGAGCCAAGCTTCCAAACTCCGGTTCATCGGAAAACGCTCCAAGAAAATCATAAGGAATAGCTATCATCAGATTTGAAATTTGAAAAGCAACATTAATGAAATTTAGAATTTTGCAAAATGGGGAAGATATACTTAGACAACTCACGTTTCCACTACATTGACTAAAAGCCAATTTTAATTTCCAAAAAATGTGTGGTACTCCAATGCATTTATATCCTTGAACTTGGAGATCATTTTTAATAATAAAATATAAACACAATGAAAATACAATAAAATAATTCTTAGTAATAAAATATAGACAAAATGAAAAAAGCAATCAAATCTTTTCTCCTACCACATTGAAAATTAAAATTTAAAGTAAAAAATATATGTATTTATTTTTTTTAATTGAAGTTACTAATTTTCTTTTTATCATAATTTATGTGTTTTTTATAAGAAAATTATTTGATATACTTATTTTAGTCGTAGTCTCATAAAATTATATATTTATTTTATTTCATTTTAATTATAAAGTTATGTTATTTTAATTTCTAATAATATTGAAATGTTATTTATATATAAATATAAATACTTACAGTTATATATAAATATCTTATAATTTATTAGATTAGATTATATATAATTTTATTGTTAACTACTTAATATATATATATAGATAAGTTTAATATTATATTGTATTTATTTATATATTTACTGTTACTAAATGCTATTATATATCTAAATGATCATACATTACTGTGTTAGGAATATATTTTATTTATGATATTAATATTTTAGGTTTATTAAAATTTTAACTAATTTATTATAAGGGTTTTTATTAAAAAAATTTGGCAAGTTTTATTTTTATTTAATTTGTATGGTTTCTTTTAAAAACTACGAAAATGAAAATAATATTACTTTATGAAAAAATGTGAAATAATTTTTATTATGATTATTTTACATGAATATGACTACACTATTATTTTATACGAGTACTTTACTTCAAAATGACAATATTATTATTTTATGAAAATTGTGAAATAACCTTCATTATAAGTATTTTGCTTTATGACTTCAAAACACCACCATGGTTAACTATGGGTTTTCATCGACCATTGAAAATGTGACAAACAAGCAAGTAATTCCACCTTAACCACGGGGATGATGTCATCCTCCAAAATGTGATTGGTTGATTTTTAAAGTACATTTTCTTCGTTAGGAGGTCCATTTTCTACTTCAAAATTTCTCTAATGTGGGCCAAGATCAAATCTCCCTAGAAGTTGAAAAGCCATGGGGGTTACCCTAATGAGGAAAATAAAAAGAGTATGAGGCTTCATTTTCATTTATCCAAGAGAGAATCTTTGGAAAGAAAGAGAGGCACAAGTTCCAATGGGGAGCTTGAAGAGGAAGGTGAGAAGCCTATTTGCAAGAGAGAGTTCAATATGAGTTGGAGAAAGAATGCATCCCAAGGGAGGGATCAAATTTCAAGAGAGTGAGCATGAGTTTCCAGGAGGAAGAGGGGTGCACCAAGCTAAGAGAAATCAACACATCCAAGAAATTACCTGGAATGTGTTGATTGTTTGTACAATAGATATTGTGCCAAGTTTAGTTACACTTTTCGAGGAGGATTAGTGGCACAGTTTGAGGAAGCTACCAATAGTTATTGGAGGGATGTACTGTAGAGATAAAAGGAGGCTGTACAATAATAGTCTTGATGTTGTCCGCACTGTTACAACTGATTTTACCACACATGGTGGATCACACATTTATGGCCTTCCCTATCCCTCTGCAGACTCTTTGGACCCCATGGACCATTTTTGTACTTTTGATGTTTCCAAGATCATCCCTAAAAACATGCATTATTTTCTATACGTGCTTTTAAACCTATTCTTGTGTATATACGTAGATATGACCCTCAAACCCGCATACATCGGGATGTGTGCAAAAGGCCAAATAATTTTGGAGTTTTCCTTGATGTGGATTCGAGTCACTTGTCTCTTGGCCTTCCATATGCCTTGAGATCACTCGAATTTGACTTTCCATTACCCCATTGAAGCACTATATAAGGAACCCTTTAGATACATTGAAAGAGAGGAATTGAAGAGCAAGAAAACTATAGTCCATTGTTGCCGGAGCTTATACTTGAGTCTGCATCCCTTTGTCCCTTGGAGCACTTTGTGTTCTTCCCAAGCTTGCATTTTGCTTGTGAGCTTGCTATCGAGAGATGGAGGATTGAAGTGGTGGAGGCCTAGGTGGAGGACTCATTTTCTCCGGTTCGCAGACTTGCTGACAGAGGATGTCACTATTGTAATCTCTTATTTATATTAATAAAAATATCTTTTCCTGTCCAATAATGTGTATTTCAATGAGTATTGAATCCATGGATGCTTTTAAATGCTTATATGTTATTGATTGTATATGCTAGAGTAGTTCTAACACAATTATATAGCATGCTTGTCTTGTTTGTTGAATGTTGAGAGAGCAAATTGCTAATACAAGCAAGAGTGGAAAAGATCAACGAGGATCTACATCAATCTTCTGAAATAAAGTATGTTTCGAGATCCTTTAGTGTTAGATGTTTGGTTTCTCTTGCATATGGGAAATAATTGATTTCTGCAGTTACTCTATCTGTTGTGGTACTCCAAGCCATAGGAAGTTTTCTCCGTAACAGAATTGGCGACCATACTGGGGACGTTCCTTGCTTTTCTTTGGGGTTTGGGGGCATAATGTGCTTGATATTCTTGACTTGCTCTTTGTTTCTCCTTGTTTCTGTGTTGCATTTTATAGTATGTTCATCCATTGACCCTCCCCTTTATTGGTTTGACCCTTGGCCTGCTTTTTACCACTGTTTTTTGTGTATACACGGGTTTTTGGCCAAAAGTCGCATACACGCACGGATTTTTGGCCAAAAGTCCCTTATACATGCAAGTTTTTGGCTAAAATCCACATATACATGCATCTTTTTGGCCAAAAGTCGCGTATATACGCAGATGTTCTTTAAACAGTCGCGTACATCCTCCCTTTTGGTGAGTTTGATGTTGTGGGAAGTTGTTGGGTGGGTTGTGAGTGTGGTTGGGTCTTCCTTGGGTCTGATGTTGTCTGTTGGATGCTTCTTTTATGACCAAAGACTGCATTTTCATTGTTTTTTCTTTGAAAGTAATTTTAGTCATTTATCCTTTTTGTTTTGCCATTAGTGCATTACTCTTTTTTGTCTCGGTGTCTTGTTGGGCTTGTGTTTTATACTTGCTGCAGAGACTAAGAGTTTTAGATGACTTTTATTGCATTTTTCCTTCTTTTATATTGAAAAATACAAAGTAGTTGCATCTTAGATATGGATTTGAGGAGGTACTTGCATTAGATTGTTTGGATGAGAGTTGTATTTAGGCTTTCATATAGGAAGGATTGCATTGGCATTCGGAAAGGAATATATATTTATGCATCTCATGTAGTGGCATACCCTATTTTTCATTTGACAAATATTGCACTTAGCATTGTTTGTTATGGTGTGCATATTTACTTCACTACTGAGTCATAGCTTCATTAGTTGCACAACCATTTCCATTTGAGTAATTACAGCCAATTAAAATGAATGCATAATAAAATGAATCACACTCTTTTCTTTTATAGGGTGCATCAACAAGATTAGGTTTTAGAGTCTTGGAATAGTTCATTGTGAGTTAATTCTCCAAGACTACTAAACAACAACAAGTAGGTGTTTGTCTGGGTGAGATAGTGAATCCTTGGTATAATTAGTGTTTCTCGGGACGCTCCTCTTACACGGGAGTTAAGCACGAGGTAGTGCACATGATTGTGATTGGGATGACCCCTGGTCACTTTCTGTGAGCACTAGAGATATTTCTAGGATTGTATTCGTATCTGGGGGCTCTTTCGAGAGTTTCAAGCTTTGATACCCTGCCCATACGGTCGATCCCGCCTGCGATTGTCTGCCTGAGCATTAGTTATATTGGAGTGACCTTAGTTGCCTTACCTAGGTATCATAGGGGGTACTTGCAGAGGTTATTCTGTAGGTATCCTGGCCAGGTAGAGGTCCGACAACATAGTCGCTTTATGCATTGAAGCTGAGGGCCACTATAATTGGTTACATACCTCTGCTTATAGTGTATGGGAGTTTCGAGCCTCCCCTAGGCGAGACATACCTGCTGCATTCGGGAGCTCACATATCCTCCCCTTGGTTTGCTTGTATTTTGGCTGTAGATTTTCTTAGGAGTGTGCTCTTTGTGTGCTAGTTGGCCTTTGGGATCGCAGTTACTTGAGTATATTTATGTTCTCTTGAGTTTGGATCCTTTTATTTTCAGCATGCCTGGTATCCTATCACCGGTCCTTGGTTCTAGTACGGACCCTGGTGTCGGACTTGGGGGCATCACAGCCCCTTACCGTGCTCATAGATTTGGGAGTGGTCATATTCTGCCCTCTACTCCATTTGTGGAGGATGTTGACTCCCTTCTCTCATTCTTTACACCGATGGTCACCCTCACGGGGGTGGTAGTGGATGTGTGAACATTGGTTCTACACCTTACTTTCCTTTTTTATGTCCCATCGTTCACTGCATTGTTTCCTTTGGGTGCAGTTGTCATGATCATTCCTCCCTATATCATATAGTTTGGATTCTTTATTGACTATTTTGGGTTGTTTTGGACTAATATGGTTGCCATATAGGGTCCAGTTTTTGTACACTCTCTCCAAGGTTTAGACTTGTTCATGCCTATCATAGGTATTATGTCTGAACTGGCATATAGGTTAAGATATCACATGCGCTTGCACTTATGCATTTCTTTATGACCATTCCATTTTAACCTTAGGTACAAACCTATTCCATGGTGTCACAGAACCTTCATGCTACTTTTAGAAGTGACACTATGCGAATGGTAGAGCTTTCCTATACATGGGTTCCCTAGTTAGATCCTTGTTGCATTTGGTGCCCATGCTGCATTGCCTCATTTATGTTGTGGGAGTCCTTTGTATAGTATCACCATGACTTTGAGCAAGAGCTTCATACTCCTCTTGACCTTTATGTTGGCCTTTTCCCCCGGGACTCCCTTGTATATGTCAAGTTGTAATTGCATTATCATGAGTTTTGCTTGCCTTATTAAGCCTTATGATCGGCTTCCTTGACTTTGATTATCAGCTATATAGCTCGAGCTTGTCTCATGTCTAGCCAAGCAGATCAATTTTACATATCCTTTGCAGCTTGATTCCCCATTTTTGACTGGGAGGGGACTTTCCCTGAGTGTCGTTATCCTACACATGTGTCCTTGCATTGAGCATAGTTATGTTCCGCTGGTTGGAAATAGTTTGTTTGTCCCTTAACACTCGTATCCTCCTAGTCTATAACTATAAAGCACTTTTATTATTTTTCAAGCTTTTCAAAATATTTGAAAAAGTCCAAAAAAAAAAACAAAAAGCTGAACAGGAAAAGATGTTATCTTTGGCAGCAGTCGAGTCGTGTCGCCTTCGAATAGAGCACTATATATCTCATCCGTTGGTTGGGTTAATAGTTTGATTGTAGAAGTTGTACTCGTTTCTTTGAGTTTATCTCCACCGACTGGTTAAGCTTCCAGTCCCTATGGAGCCTCTGTCAATGCCTCCTGTGTTGCAATGATGTCCCAGTTTTGTATTGAGTCTATGCTACCTACATTTAGTCACCATTCGCCTTTATGCTCTTGTTCAAAGGAATTTGAAACCTGAGTCAGCCATTCCTCAGTTCTCTTGACTTTGCATGTCAGCCATTCCCGGTACTGGTACTGGTTCATGCACATTATGATCGAGTCCTTCCACATTATACAGCTTTGTTGAGTACCTCGTGTTGAATGATGAGGGATTCATTAATGCCCCCCTTCCAACGGATTTCATCCCATTGACTTTAGATCATTTATTCTGGGATAGGAATCTAGAGTCATTTTTTAGTGCCTTGAGACTTGCAGTCATCAATGGCAGGTTCTCTTGCCATCGACAGTTTTGGGAATACATCAATGTCCCCTGATCGATGGATCCTTTCAAGTGTTCGACCTCAACACATTTATTCACACTTGTTAGATTGCACTCTAGTACCTTGATTCCCATTTTCATTATTGGTGGGTGATCTCGCGCCTGTTAACGGTATACGTCAATGATCGGTAATCAGATGATGGACTACTATGTTCGACCTCGACACCTTTATTCACATAGTAGGACATGTACTTGTAGCAGTTGGTGTAGAAGACTTTCCATATGGGTGGCATTTCATATATGCTACCTCCTTGATCATGCCAGTGTTCATGAGATTTCAGCTCTTGTGACTTGATTCCAGTGTATGTCAGATATCTTCAGCCATTATGGAGATCTTGATCCATTATATATCTTCAGCTTTCATGGATATCATGATCCTTTGTATATCTTCATCATGGAGATTCTGATCTATCTATATTGTACATGGCAATGACCACACATGTCATATTTTGTATCATGCCTATTCATGGCCATTGTACTCTTATGTATCCAAGACTGCTATATTTACTTGCAGTTATGTGTAGAGTTTGATTATTGTATTATACTGTTGGATGGCTGATTCTTCCACCTAGTTCTTCATCACTCCACTTCTGGGATGGACTTATAATGTATTTCAGCCATCGTATCACCCCTTTGACCTCACACATTAGGGGGCATCTGTTATAGCTGATTTTACCACACATGGTGGATCACACCTTTATGGCCTTCCCTGTCCCTCTGCAGACTCTTTGGACCCCATGGACCATTTTTGTACCTTTTATGTTTCCAAGATCATCCCTAAAAACATGCATTATTTGCTATACACGACTTTTAAACCTATTCTCGCGTATATACGTGGATATGACCCTCAAACGCGCATACATCGGGATGTGTGCAAAAAGCCAAATAGTTTTGAAGTTTTCCTTGATGTAGATTCGAGTCACTTGTCTCTTAGCCTTCCATATGCCTTGAGATCGCTCGGATTTGACCTTCCATTACCCCATTGAAGCACTATATAAGGAACCCTTTGGATACATTGAAAGAGAGGAATTGAAGAGCAAGAAAACTATTGTCCATTGTTGCCGGAGCTTATACTTGAGTCTGCATCCCTTTGTCCCTTGGAGCACTTTGTGTTCTTCCCAAGCTTACCTTTTGCTTGTGAGCGTGCTATTGAGAGATGGAGGATTGAAGTGGTGGAGGACCAGGTGGAGGACTCAGTTTCTCTGGTTCGCAAACATGCCCATAGAAGTTGTCACTATTGTAATCTCTGATTTATATTAATAGAAATATCTTTTCTTGTCCAATAATGTGTATTTAAATGAGTATTGAATCCATGGATGCTTTTAAATGCTTATATGTTATTGATTGTATATGCTAGAGTAGGTCTAACACAATTATATAGCATGTTTGTCTTGTTTTCTGAATGTTGAGAGAGCAAATTGCTATTACAAGCAAGAGTGGAAAAGCTCAACGGGGATCTACATCAACTATCCGGAATAAGGTATGTTTTGAGATCCTTTAGTGTTAGATGTTTGGTTTCTCTTGCATATGGGAAAGGATTGATTTCTGCGGTTACTCTGTCTGTTGTGGTACTCCAAGCCATAGGAAGTTTTCTCCGTAACACATATGTTTCCCAATGCAAGTTATCAACTTGTGTTTCAAAACTTAAGAGAGAATAATTTGTGCATGCAAACCAAGTATTATGTTTCTTGAGAGGATTAATAGTTAGAATTTGCAACCTATGTATTCATGTAGTAGATTGTATACCTATAGTAGACTTGACACACATTTCAAGGTAGTGAATTGGCATTGTTTTCAAGATTTTGTTTTGAGCATTTAATGCTGATTATTGCTATGATTTATCACTGTTGTAATCTAAAATTTTATCTCTAAAAGCTCAATAAAATTCTCTTGCAACTGGTTTTCACCGTAGTGGTTTTTCAAGGGTTATTTTGATCAAAATCTAGTGTCTTAGCTTTTAAAACAGTTTGCTAGTTTTATAATTTTCAATTGCTAAATGTACTTTATGAATAATATATTAGGCCCAATACATGTCTATTTAGTTCTTTCAAAAAGTACAATGGTTTAGCTTATTGTTAATGTTTGATATCAGTGGTTCATGATGTGTTTAACAAAAATCATAAGTGATTATGTGTATGGCAGAGGTTTGATTTTCACCATTTTCTTCATCTTTACCCATGGTTAAGTGGTTCAGGGCTTATGTCACTACAACCTCATTTGTTGCTCTTGATTTTCACCATTTTCTTCATCGTTACCCATGGTTAAGTGGTTAAGGGCTTATGTCATTACAACCTCATTTGTTGCTCTTGTTAATGGGTCTGCTTTGAATATCTTTAATGCATACCAAGGACTAAGACAAGGGTGTCCCCTGTCTCGTTATGTCTTTTTGCAAGTGGTTGAACATTAAAGAAGAGTGTTGGAAGTTGCAAAAAGATATAGGTTAACATTCTTGGTGTTAAGATGGGTGGAAGAGAGTACTTAAAACATTTGTTGTTCATTGATGACGTACTATTATTTTGTTTTGTATTGAAACTAATTGCATTGAGAGTAGCGAGGTTCTTTACAACCTAGTATGGGGGAGATGTTATCACACAACATATCATAACGTCATGTTATAATTAAAAAAATTCATATAGGCTAATAAAATAAAAAATTAAAACCAATTAAAAAAATTCATGTTGGCTTATAAAATAAAAATGTTAAAACCAAATACAAAGTAATTAAAAAAAATCAATTTCCACTCACAAAAAAAACACAAAGCAAAACAAACATAGATCCATCTTAAACTTAGATCTATCAAGTTAAGAGAGGGATCCAATTTCTTGATGTGAATTTTTTCTATACATGTAAAAATATTAAGATAAAAAATTTACACATTAAGAAATTGGATCCCTCTTGGTGCTTGATAGATTCAGGTTTAAGATGGATATATGCTAGTTTAGAAGTTTTTTCAGGAAATTCTCCAGCTATATAAAATGACTACATGTATGGAGTTTGATGATTCCTAATCCGCAATGTATCCTTCTGGATTGGATGCAGATCTCTTGAATTGACTGAATAAAGTCTTTATATTTAAATTGTTTCACCCCAATCAAGGATCAAGTATTTGGGATACAATATGACACCCAATAACTATGACAAAAACGTTTGGAGATGGTTGATTGGAAAAATTGAGAAGATAATCAATATGCGGTGTAATAGGTGGATTTCCTAGTGTGGGCTTGTAGTCTTGGTGAAATTAGTTTTTGAAGCTATTGTTGTATGTTGGCAGTTGTTGGCAGATGTTCCCAAAGGAGCACTTGAGCAAAATGAAAGATGTGTTTAATTACTTGTGGTAGGGGAGTAGGGAGTATAAGGGGTTTTGTTGGGGAGATTGGAAAAGATTGGCCATTTCTAAGTCACAAGTTGGTTGGGATTTGAAGAATATCCGCCCATTTTGGCATTGTTTGGCTGCCAAGTCCCCATGGAATATGGCGATGAAAGAGAGCCTATGGAGAAGAGTATTAGTTCAAAAGTATACTCAACACAAATGCTTGTTGACCTCCTTTCCTATTATTGGTGACCTTCCTGGATTGGAAGGTTGCATGGGTAGTCATGTTAGAATTGGAGCTGATGTGGTTGTGGTAGTTGGCAGACATAGTTTTCTCTTAACATATTTAATTTATCGACTTCAATATATGTGTAAAGTAACATTGAACTTGATTTCTAAGACAGAGGAATCCAATATCTAGCACCAAGGGTGGCAATGAGCAACTGCTCTTGGTTTGGCTGGTGATTGGGTTTATGCTTAGGAATCTTACATTAATGCTTTAGAGAGAGCACACATCCGACTTAACAATGATGATGATGTTCTCAATTGGGGTCACAATAAGATATGGGTATTTACTCAACCAAATTGGTGTATGAGGCCATTCTTGGGCCATGACCCGAGGCGACTTCCTAGTGGTATAATTTACTTTGGAAATTTAAAGCACCCTCCAAGGCTAAGTTATATATCATTGTTTTTTGGAGCGATTGAGGACAAGTGCTTTGCATGACTTCATTTTTGAAAGCATGCATAGATGTTTGAGCTTTACCTTTTCACTTTTTTATGTAAAAGTGACTTATTAATTTACGGTGAACTTTTTACGGTAAAGTGAAATTAGGGTTTTGGAACCCTAAAAGTCATTGGTAAATTATAAAAGAGAGGTCGAGGGTAAAAGTTCAGTTGATCGACACATTCACTCATTCATATATTGTTTGAAGGGGAGTGATTTCTTAAGTTGTCAAAGAGCAGAGAGTAGAGGTGCACTTCATTAGTCATGAGGGCAGAAGAGGTGCACTAAATTTTCAACCAAAACTTGATACCAAAAAAATATTAAAAAATAACATTCAACCTCACATTCTTCACATTCTTCCTTAAAACAAATAAAAAAAAAAAATATTAAAAAATAACATTCAATCTCACATTCTTCCTTGAAGCAAATAATAAAAAAAATATTAAAAAATAACATTCAACCTTACATTCTTCCTTATAACATAAGGAAGAAATATTAAAAAAGAACATTCAACGTCACATTCTTCCTTAAAGTTTTACCCTCACATTCTTCCCTAAAGTTTTACCCTCACATTCTTTCGTTGTCAAGTGGATAAATTAGTGAAGACACGCAGGAAGGAACAGATTAAGATTTACAATAGGCACTTTGCTTTTAGGTTCGGCTGTTATATATATATGTATGGCTGTATCTCTGTACAGCAACTAATCTCGATCTGAATCTGAATCTGCTCACAATGAGGAGGACATTGCTTTTCATTTCGATCAGACTTCCTCCTCTCATTCCTTCAACCTTTATCACTTTTCCTGGCAAAGCCTTCCTATATTCCTTTCGCGCTTCACACTCCTCCTATATTCCTTCAATCCCTACTCCCGCGCTTATCACTTTTCCTGGCAAAGGCTTCCTGTATTCGTCTCGCGCTTCATACTCCTCCAATGGCGGGACAGAGAAGCGCATCAAAACTCTGTGTAAAACCAACAGGCTTTCAGAGGCAGTGGAAACCTTCCAGCAAATGCTTTCAGCTAAATCTATTCCTGACCTCACCACCTGCAATTTTCTGCTAAGTAGCCTAGCCCGAGCGAATCGACATGAATTACCATTGTCTCTTTACAAACATTTGATTGAATTGGAAATTGTTCCAGATCTTGTCACTTTAAATGTTGTCATCAATTGCCACTGTAAAGCAGGTAGAATGGATCACGCATTCGAAGTGTTTGACGAAATAATAGCACGCGGGTATGTCCCAGATGTTATAACTTTCAGTACCCTGATGAAAGGGCTTTGCCGCGAGGGCAGAATAGAGGAGGCTATCAGTCTTTTTCTTCAAATGGTGGGCAACGGACAGGTTCCTAATGTTGTTACATACAGTACCTTAATTGATGGGCTCTGCAAGACGGGGAAAATCTCCGAGGCGTTCGGTTTGTTGGCTGTTATGCTGCAAAAGGGCCATGAGCCTAATGTCTTGACATACACTGCTCTGATTGATGGCCTTTGCAAGGAAGGCAAGTTGGATGAGGCTAGGAATCTCTTACATGAAATGGTCAAACAAAACTTATGCCCTGATGTTGTCACATATAGTGTGTTCATTGATAGCCTTTGTAAGGAAGGTCAATGCCAAGAGGCCACTGAGGTGCTTCAGGGGATGCTGGTTAAAGGTTACACTCCAGATGTGATCACATACACTGCCCTTGTTGATGGTCTCTGCAAAGAAGGAAAGTTGGACAAGGCTAGGAAACTCTTTTATGAATTGCCCAACAGAAACATATGCCCTAGCGTTGTCACATACAGTGCATTTATTGATGGTCTCTGTAAGGGCGGGCAATGGCAGGAGGCCACCAATTTGCTTCATGAGATGTTGGATAAAGGGTACTCTCCGAATGTTATCACATACACTATTCTTACGGACTGTCTTTGCAAAGAAGGCAAACTTAAACAAGCTCTCCGGCTGTTAAATGTCATGGTGCAGATAGGCCACCAGCCTGATGAAATCACATACAGTACACTTATAAATGGATTTTGCAAGGTGGGTAATCTGGAAAAGGCTAAAGAGTTCCTTCAAAGTATGCCAGAGAAAGGTTGCACGCCTAACGTAGTTACCTATAGCACAATAATAAATGGACTCTGTAAGCATGGCAGGATAGAGGAAGTTCAACAGATTTTCTCTGAGATGCCAAAGCAGGGTCTCAGCCCTAATGTGGTTACATACACCGCGTTGATTAATGGACTTTGTAAAATGGGTAATGTCAAGGAGGCGATAAATTTATTTCAACAGATGAATGATAGCAATCTTGTCCCTGATGTGATTACATATAGCAACCTCATGGAGGGATTAAGCAAGGATGGCATGCTTCAAGAGGCAAATAAATTATTAGATGGACTACGGAGGGAAGGCACACTCCAAGAGGCAAATGAAGAATGGGACGAAGTGTTGAAGAAAGGACAATTCCGTGAACCAGATAAGTTATACAAAATATAACAGAACATATGGAAACATGGATAGCTTTTGATCTCAAGTCATGTATTTTAGATTTTTCTTTGCAAAATATAGAATTTAGATTTTCATATGGGATTATGTATAAGCAGGTGTGTAAATGATTAAATTATTAGATGGGATTATGTATAAGCAAATGTGTAGTTGGTTAAATTATTTGATTTGTACTTACCAATTTTATAACCTTCTTTTTATGGATTCTATATAAAAAAACTTATATCATGTCTCATATATATAAAGTAGTTCATATCATATTTCATGTATCAAAGCAATTAGTTTTTGGTAAAATGATATGAAGTAGTTCATATCATATTTCATGTATCAAAGCAATTAGCTTTTGGTAAAATGGAAAGTATGAATACTGTATTTCTAATTATTTTTCAACTTTTAAAATTAAATACATTTTTATGCTTACATTACTTTGTAGCATTTTATGTGAACTATTCTCAATCATTTTTTTCAATGTATATTCTATAGCACAAAGAATAATAAAAATCTAAAAATCATGGATGGAAGATTGCATTAGTTGAAAAGATAAAATATATTTGTTGTGAAGGATTCTCAATCATTTTTTTTTCTATATCTTATAACACAAAGAATAATAAAATCTAAAAATCATGGATGGGAGATTGCATTAGTTCAAAAGATAAAATATATTATCTATGGTGATGAGTCTTTTAGGTTGTTAGGACCATGGTATAACATTTTGTTTTAGTTTATAAAATATTGTTATGATGTGATAAACCCATTTCAATGTTAGTTATTGATATTTTCACGTGGATTATTAGAATTTTAGTCATTAATGGTTTTATGTTAAGAGAATTTATGTTAGATGATTGTACTTTATATGTTAGTTAATGGAGTTTTATATAAACTCTAGTTGTCACACATGAAAAGAAGTTAAACTAAGATCATTAGCTATAAAATGTTTTTACACATTATAGTGGGGGTATCTTTGAAGTGTTGTTTTTCTTTAAAATTGCTTAGATGATATCTTAAAACAATTAGCCACTAGAGGATCACTCAAAGAACAACATGCACAAAAACACAAGAACACAAAGATTTTCCTCGAGGAAACCACAAGGGAGAAAACCCCACAAAACTTCCTCAGTATAGAACTCAACCAGTGTAGTGTAAAACCCACACAACAACTGCTCTCTTTTTCCTGCCACACTAATCCTTCTCTCTCTTGCTAAGACAACTTGAGTGAGTGTGTCCAAATGGAGAAGAGCGCCTCCCTATTTATATTCTTCAGTTGACTTGACTACCAACTTAGCAGGGCCAACTTATCTAACTGACTGGGCCCACTTAACAACTTAACACCACAAAATAACATTTATTATATTGACACTTGGGTGCTATTGACCTAACTTACATTTGAAGGTTTACATTGCTTCTTTCAATGATACTGACAAGACCAAACTCATCTCCCGAAGGAGGAATACAATGCATCTTGAAATATCTTCTGTAGTTACAATAAATTAACACTCCCTCTTAACTAGGAAGGTATTCAACATATGCTATTACAACTGTACAAATGTCTGGTAAGACTCTATATGTCATAGGAAGTTTTGGAACATTGTCTAACATCTTCATCATTGATCTCAGCTCGAACATCTTCTGTATGTTCTTGGACATCTTCTGTTTGTCTTTTACCGAATCATCTTCTGGATCTTCTTATGTAGTCTTCGTCTTTAGTATGCTCTTGAAAATCTTCTATTTGTCTTCTACTGAATCAACCTCTAGATCTTCTTCTATAGTCTTCGTCTCGGCGTACGCTCTCAAACATCTTCTAATTATCTTCTACTTGAATCAACTTCTGGACCTTCTTCTTGTAACATCAGTATGTGAATACTGAATCTTCTTCTGCCACATCAGTATGTGAACACTGAATCTTCTTTTGAATCATCTACTTTCCATCATCAGTGTGTAAACACTGAACCATCATCTGTAACATCAACAACTTCTAAATCATCTACTTGCCAATACTAGTGTGTAAACATTAAATCATCATCTGCATCTTCAGTATGTGAATACTGAACTATCATCATTATCTTTAATATCTTTAATATCTGTGTAAGGACACTAACAACGTCAACAATCATCACCAACTTATTAGTGCCAAAAACTCAACAACAACTAATGCTAGAGCATCATCTGCATAACCAACATAGAGATGTTGAAACATCGATACCATTATCAGTATAAGAATACTGAAGTAACATGTAACTACAATCATTAGTGTATCATTACTGATACGGACTCAATCAATCACTGATGAAGAAACAAACATACATAACAACATCTCAACAACCAAGAGTATAATAATACTGTAACAATACTCATTGACAATCATCATTATATCAAATAACAAGCATAGATCCAAATCCTAGGCTCTATTAAGCGCCGAGAGGGATCAAATCTCTCGAGGTGCAAACCTCTCATTAAGTATTTCACTCAAGGAGCTATTGATTTGATTCAAACCAAAAGACAAATCTTTTTATTTAAGGTCGACATATAATGTTTTTATTATTAATATTTAATATTATTTATGGTGGACATAAAATATTTTTTATTATTATTTCATTTGTTAGGAACAGACATTACAAGATATCCCCCATACATGGTTTTAAAACCATGCGCAAGGCCCTCCTAAAACCATGGGTTGTTTATGAGGCTTTTCACATGGTCTTAAAACCATTTGCAAGGCCCTCCTAAACCATTTTAAATAAAACCATGGGTTTTTTAGGAGGCCTTGCACATGGTTTTAAAATCATTTGCAAGGCCCTTCTAAACCATGTACAATAAAACCATGGGTTGTTTAGGACAAGGCCAACATTTTTTTTGCGGATAATTCAATTTTTTACTTTTTATTATTTTGTTAGGTAGGAACATACAACATCTCCCCCATATTATGGTGTTTTTATGACCGACATTTTTTTTGCGGATAATTAATTTTTTTATTTTTTATTGTTTTGTTAGGTAGGAACATTACAACATCTCCCCCATATTAGGTTGTTTTTGTGGCCGACATTTATTTTGGTGGATAATTAAAATTTTATTTTTATTATTTTGTTAGTAACAAAAGTTACAACATAATATCGACAAACGTTACAAGATCTTCCACATAACGTTACAAGATATCCCTCATACTAGGTTGTATAGCGCCTTTGGGTGCAATCATCAAGGATATCATTGAATCATCAATAGCTAGCTATATAGCAATACTGCACCAATCATCAAGCCTCTCAGCAATCAACAATCATAAAAAACTAACAGTATAGTAATACTACAACAACCATCAAGTATCTCAATCAATCATCAATAATCAACAATATACTAATATTGTAACAACCATCAACCATATTCAACAATCGTCAATAATCAACAGTATAGCATTACTGTAACAACCATCAAGCATCTCAGTAGTCATCAACAATCAACAGTATAGCAATGCTGTGACAACCATCAAGCATCTCAGTAGTCACCAACAATCAACATTATAGAAACACTGAGGATACATCTTTCCCTTCATCTTCTTCGGAGCAGCATCACGGTAAGTTATCAAGTAGATCCATCTAGGAATTTTGTCTAACTTACTAACTCTTTCGAGCCAAACAAGCCTAGTTAGACATATGGATCTCCCTGGGGACCAAACAAGCCTAGTTAGACATATGGATCTCCCTGGGGACCAAACAAGCCTTGTCTGGATTACTAACCCTTTTGGGCCAAACAAGCCTAGCCAGACATACTAATCCCCCTAGAATCGACAAGCCTTTGTCTGGCTTACTAACCCTTTCGGGCTAAACAAGCCTAGATAGACATACCCTCCTCTAGACTGACCTACTAACCACTGCATCCAACATCTACTGTCACTCCCTATTTCGAGAGAGGTCCTTTCGGACTACACCAAGCTTGTCTCAAAAGTATTTAAACTTTACATAAGCCGGAGGCTTAGTCAATACATCTGCTACTTGTTCCTCGGTGGGAACATACTTGAGCTTTACAGCGCCCTTTTGAACCATATCCCGAATGAAATGGTATTTGATCTCAATGTGTTTTGACTTATCATGAAATACGGGATTCTCTGTCATCTTGATACAAAATCTGATTATCACAAAGGATCTCAGTGACATCTATCTCTGCATCGATTAATCATGACAACATATTTCGAAGCCATACTGCTTCATTACAAGTTGAACATGCTGCAATGTATTATGCCTCTGTTATACTAAGTGCAATACTGGTCTCCTGTCTACTGAACCAAGAGATCATGCCAGATCCCAAACTAAAACAACATCCTGATGTACTCTTCCTATCTTTGGAACTTCTGCCCCAATCTGAATCTGCATATCCATGCAACTTGTGTTAGGATTATTAATCCTTCCTTGTCCAATTTGGTCATATGTCTAAATCAGGAATCATGTCTAAATCGGGAGTCCATCCAGTCTATTTATAGTCATTAGCACCATTGGGTCAACTTGACCTAATTGGGGCACATGTTTCAGTTACTAAAGTGTGGGGAACACTAATTGAGGCTCACTGCCACTGATTGCACTTGATTGCATTAGTTTAGGAGCCTCCTAGACCAGTCCCTACAATTCAGGAAGCCACTGGGAGTGCCGAAACCAACCAAGGTCAGTTCACTTCAGTTGATGACTGGTTAAGCTAAGTTAGGAGTCAGTTACATTCAGTTCTAGTCCTCTACATTCAGTTAGCATTAGGTTTACTTGACTGCACTCATGTGGGGCGCATTTCTCACCTACCACAATTAGCTAACCTTAGTCAACACTGAATGTAACACTTGAGTTGTGTTTTAGAGCTCCAATGAACTCCGGTTATGGTTTAGACAAGGTCAGTTAACTACTGAGTCCTCCAATAGTGATTTAGACAAGGTCTTGGTTACCTATAGTCAAGTAGAGTCTAATCAATTTGAACTTCCTCATGTGGATTCGAATTGCTTGTGGTTATTAAAGCCATTGTGCTTCATTGTAATTATCTATCTAATTACTCTTTGATTAATGAAAAGCATTCACAGCTACAAGCCATTTTTGCAATGTTTCATTCTTCAATAACTGAGTAAATTGTGTGATCTATCATGTGAGTTGTGTGTTTGTATACAGATCTATGTGCTCAATTTAATATGGTGTCAGAGCCTCGGCGGACAAGGCACTTCTCCTCCTCAGATCTCCTACTGGATCATTTTTTTTGTTTTGCAGGTACAACTTCGAATGGTTTCATCAGTTCCTCTTCTGACCCGATCCTCAGACTATTATGAATGGAAGATGAAGATAATTATATTTCTGAAAAGACAAGATCTCCTTTAGGTGTCTAATGGACTCGGTAGAAAGTATTTTGAGAGTGAAAATGACTAGCTAAATGCAAAGGATGCAGCTTTTGAAATAATGAAACTCGCTCTTTCTCCCAGCTTGCGCTACCTCAGTAGATCTATTAAAGATCCACAGGAACTCTGGACAAGATTGAACAGAACCTTTGGAATGATTGATGAGGATCATAATAGCACTTTGGAGAGCACATCCAACACCATAAGCATCCTTGATCCAAAAATCTCGGCCTCTACTCTCTCTGATGAAGTTGTTCAAGATGAAGAAGAAGCAGAAACTTCTACACAGTCAATTCGAATTGAAGACAATCTCCATGCAATGACTCCTTCTCCTGATGCTTTGGAAGTTCATGAGATCTCTGATATCTCATCTTCTCATATTGCTGAAATAGAAGAAGACATTCGAATCTCTGATATTGAAGAAAAATTCTGCTGCACTTCCATGCAAACATTCATCGGTGATTTTCCTTTAAATTCTGTGCAAAATTTACCAGTAATTGCTTTTGAAAGTGAAGAGAAATTTGATTTTTCTCCCTCTAATGTTGGTGCTGGTGTGAAAATATGTGATACCTTGGATATTTTGGAAGAAATATCAGATTACCAGAGTGATCCATTCGCTCCCCATGATCTATATTTTCCAGCAAATTCCTGCAGGATTGCATGCACCAAAATTTAGAATTTTGAAGAAGAAGAAAGCTATGCATCCACCGTCTCGGTTAACCATTTATTTGAATCTGATATTAACCTTATTGGATCTGATATGATCTTATTTAGATCTGATCTGATATTGCTTGGTTTAATATATCAAATTCATAATCTTTCAGTACCGCTTGTAGCTGTTCTCATCAACGGTGTGAAGAAACAAGTACCGCAAGTCTCCTATAAAACTGCTGCTGGGGATTTGATTCCATTTCACAGTTTTGGATCTGTTTTGAACCTATTTAGATCTGATTTACTTTCTGATCTGATATTATTTGGTTCATATTTTAAAATCCAAAAGCCTTCAGTCATGCTTGTAGCTGCTCTCACCAATTCCGGTGTGAAAAATCAAGTACCGCACTTTCTCTTCAAAACTGCTAATGGGGATTTGGTGTTAGTTTCCTGATATGAGGTTGCTGATATTTTATTATGTGATTCATTATCCATTTTAGAAGCTATATCAGACTATGGAGCTCAAGCATTTGCTCTCAACAGTCCCAGTGCTTCTCTCAACAGTCAGAGTGCTTCTCTACCATTGATCACATGCTCATCTCCTCACAGAACTAGTAAAGAGGACGATTTTCTGCATCTACCTGGACACCTGCTCCTAACACCTGGGGCTGTTCTTACCACTCATGGTTTGCTATTCATGGCTGCAACATATCAGTTTCTTGAGTGTTCCTCACATTCTCTGAATTCTCAAGAACCTTTTCTCACTTTTCAGTTGACTTCAGTTGCTCTACATGGGTCCAGTCTTCATCCGACAGCTATCTATATTTTTTATTTAGTTGAGCATATCATTCTTCTTCCAAAGAGGAAAATTCCTCCAGACATAATGATGGAGAGGTTCACATGCCAGGCCCCAGGATACCTGTGCACAGAAGAACCAGATTGATCATCATTCTACCTGCTTAATTAGAGGGGGGGATTTTTTCCCATGTGGTTTTTCCCCAGCACCTTGTTTTTGAGCAGTTACTTTACTTTACTTGATGTAATGGGTGACCTATGGTTTTAGTTACCAGGGCCCACAGATTGTCCAAGTTAGCATTCAGGGGGGGTGTTAGGATTATTAATCCTCCCTTGTCCAATTTGGTCATATGTCTAAATCAGGAGTCATGTCTAAATCGGGAGTCCATCCAGTCTATTTATAGTCATTAGCACCATTGGGTTAACTTGACCTAATTGGGGCACATGTTTCAGTTAATAAAGTGTGGGGAACGCTAATTGAGGCTCATTGCCACTGATTGCACTTGATTGCATTAGTTTAGGAGCCTTCTAGACCAATCCCTACAATTTAGGAAGCCACTAGGAGTGCCGAAACCAACCAAGGTCAGTTCACTTTAGTTGATGATTGGTTAAGCTAAGTTAGGAGTCAGTTACATTCAGTTCTAGTCCTCTACATTCAGTTAGCACTAGGTTTACTTGACTGCACTCATGTGGGGCGCATTTCTCACCTACCACAGTCAGTTAACCTTAATCAACACTAAATGTAACACTTGCGTTGTGTTTTAGAGCTCCAATGAACTCTGGTTATGGTTTAGATAAGGTCAGTTAACTACTGAGTCCTCCAATAGTGATTTAGACAAGGTCTTGGTTACCTATAGTCAAGTAGAGTCTAATCAATTCGAACTTCCTCATGTGGATTCGAATTGCTTGTGGTTATTAAAGCCATTGTACTTCATTGTAATTATCTATCTAATTACTCTTTAATTAATGAAAAGCATTCACAGCTGCAAGCCATTTTTGCACTGTTTCATTCTTCAATAACTGAGTAAATTGTGTGATCTATCATGTGAGTTGTGTGTTTGTCTACAGATCTATGTGCTCAATTTAATAACTTGATTTCTCCACTAGATGTATATCTGAGCCCATAATCTAAAGTTCCCTTTAGATACCTCATCACGTGTTTTGCACCAATTAGGTGAATGTGTTTAGGATTCACCATATACTGACTTAAGGTGTTTACTACAAAACATATATTTGGTCTTTTATTGGTTAGGTACATCAACGAACCAATAATTTGTCTATATAGCATGGCATCAACAACTTCTGAAGTGTCATCATTCAATAACTTCAAACTAGTAGTAATCAGAGTAGTCATAGATTTACAATCTAGCATTCCAAACCTTTTTAAGATTTCAACAGTATACTTTCCTTGATTTAGAAAATCTCATCCGAATGTTGTCATACTTCAAGACCTAGAAAGTAGTGCATCATTCCAAGGTCTTTCATTTCGAATTCTGCAGCAAGCCTCTTCTTACATTCGATAATTGACTTATCTTCTCCTGTAAAAAATAAATCATCTACATATAGCAACAAGATTAAAATTCCATCTTCATTGATCTTATAGTAGAGGTTGGAGTATGATTTAGTCTTAGTAAATCCTAAGCTCATTAGGAATCTATCAATCCTTCCATACCATGCTCTGGGTGCTTTCTTTAATCCATACAATGCTTTCTTTAGTTGGCATACATGAGTCTTTTTATCATTGATCTCGAATCCTTGTGGTTGTTCAATATAAAATTCTTCTTCAATCACTCCATTTAGAAATGTCGCCTTCACGTCCATTTGATGTAGCTTGCATTTCATGTTGGATGCCAAGGCAAGGACAGTTCTTATTGAGGTGTATGTATATACTGGGGCAAAGGTTTCTTCATAATTAATTCCCTCTTTCTGAGAGAATCCTCGGGCTACAAATCTTGCCTTATATTTTTCTATACTTCCATCTGTTGAGTGTTTAGTTTCGAATATCCATTTAGAGGATACCACTGACTTGTCCTTTGGTCTAGGTACTACTTCCCACACAACATTCTTCATAATGGCTTGGTATTCCTCGGCCATTTCATTATCCCACTCCTTTTGTTTTATTGCCTCTTCAAAACAAGTTGGTTCTTTATCGACTAGATCACACATCAAGGCCATATAACTGGGATATGACTTTGGCTTCTTTCTCTCTTAATGGCTCCTTCAGCAGCATCGTGTCTTTTTGCTTCTACAATAACTTCACGATCCTAGGTAGGTTTTCTCTTTTGAGAAGTCAATTCATTTGGTAAATCTTTAGGTAGCTGAGGTTCCATCATATCATGCTCTTTAGGTACCGCGTCTTCTTCTTCAACTCTGACTTCTTTAGGTCCTTCAACAGTTTTGGGAGTTTCATGCTCCTCTTCATCTTCCTTGTCTTTTCTTGATTTTCTAAAGGCTGGATCTTCATCAAATGTAACATCTTTGCTAAGTTCAATTTGACAGTATCCTGGGATATATATTTGATAGGCTTTTGATTGTTCACTATATCCCACAAACTATCCTTTCTTTCCTAAAGGATCTAACTTTGATCTTTTCTCTTTGGGAATATGAATGTATACAGGACAACCAAAAATATTTAGATGACTTACCTCTGGTCTTTCTCCGGAAAAAAGTTCTTTTGGAGTTTTGTTCCCAAGGGCACTATGAGAGATTCTGTTATGTACATATGTTGTTTTTCTTGCTGCTTCTGCCCATAGGTACATTGGGATATTTTGATCATGTATCATAGCTTTCACAGTTTCCATGATGGATCCATTCTTTCTCTCCACCACACCATTTTGTTGTGGATTGTAGGCAATGGTGAGCTCCCTCTTAATCTCGGCCTCTTTACAGAAATCATTGAATTCATTTGAAGTAAGCTCTCCTCCATTATCTGATATTAGAATCTTGATTTTCTTTTCAGAAAGGTTTTCTACTAGGGCTTTAAGCTCTTTTAATCTTTCAAACACTTCATCCTTCTTTTTCAAGAAGTATATCCAAGTCTTTCTGGAGTAGTTATCAATGAAGGAGGCATAGTAAGAGTACCCACTTAATGAAGTGGTTTGCATTGGCCCGCAGATATCTGAGTGAATAATATCTAGGATCCCTTTTTCCTTACTATCACTTTTCAGAAAGGAATTCTTAGTATTCTTCTCTTGTGCACATCCCTTGTACACTCTTTCATGTTCTATCTAAATTTATGGTAAATCAATTACCACCTTGATTACAATTGTAAGGGCTTTGTAGTGAACATGAGAAAGCCTTACGTGCCATAGCTCACATGGATTGATGGTACTGGTTGCTAATGCAAAATATGTATTGTTGGGAAAAATATCGTCTAGATTAATTCACATAATATTTAATTATCGACTGGGGTTGGTAGGCTTAGAGTTAACACAAAATATATGTGAAGGTAGAGGAGTTCCTATGGTGTCGTGGAAATATTTTAACAAACAAAAGATCGAAAATCTTTCAAAATGAAAAACCGAGTCAAACTCCTAAGAATTCAACTATTAAGGTAATTGAACCGAAACATAATAATAAACTAAATAATTGATAATTTATTTCATAAGCAAATAACTTCAAGTTGAAAAAGATAATTTCAACGATTAACTTTTTGAATAGGAAACTAGGGTGCAAGGAAGACTTAACTTATAAGCAAGTAGAAAACTTTAATAAAAGAAACAAGTATAAAAATTAATAAAAGAAGCAAGTAGAAAACTTAATAGGAATATATTTGAATTATGTCCTACAAGTCTCTTTCGGTAATCACATAAATGAAAAAGAATATTCAAAAAAGTACTAGTATGTTTTTCCTAAGGATAACACATCTAATGCTAAGTTTTACATACAAACGGATAAATCAATCCAAAGGCACGAGCATAAAACAATACAACAGTAAAAACAAATAAAAAACAAACTTAAGAAACAAAACATAAAATAAGTCAAAACATATTCAAGGTAAAAAGAAGTAAGGTAACTTTTAATAAATAAAGTAAAACAATCCAAATTTAACTTTAATGTAAAATAGAACTATCATCTAACTATTACAGTCAAAGCATACTTCAAACATTAAAGAAACATAACGGAAAACATTCTCAAAACACGTTAAAAACATTAAAAACAAAACTATGGGTTGAATGGTAGACTGAACTATAGGTTTGAAAGGAGTGGCTGAATGACAGTTTAAACAGGTTGTCCGAATGATAGTATGCACAGTTAAAATGATAGAAATTAACCGAAATGAGATAATCTTTAGCTGAATTCGTGCAGATGTAAATCTAATGCACAAAGGCAATACGTAAACCTACTTATCAAGCAAATTTGACAGTGAAATAAACTTAAACAAATTCATGAAAAGAAATCATTGCATATTAATAAACAAACTGAAATTCAAATTGCATAACTTATAAATTATAACAGAAATGAAATAAACAGAATTGAATCTATTTAACTTGATAAAAAAACAGTCTATTATATCTAACTTGCAAATAAACTGAACAATAAACTGGAAATGAAATGAATAATAGCAAATTTGAAAGCAAACTATGACAAACTGAAAGCAACTATGCGCGTAGCTACTAATCTTTAGAAATAAAATGCATTACAGGAGATAAATGAAATAAACATTTACAGGAATCTAATGAAAATAAACTAAACTAGCTACAACAGAAAGAAGAGAACGAAATTATACAAAAAGAATGAACCTCTGGTTGATGAGGGGCCCTCTAATAAATCAGGGGTGATGCCTGGCTAACGCTTACTCAAACACAATCATCAATGGCAAAGCATACGAATCTTATTAAATAATATGGAACATAAATACAATGTGCTTAAGAACAACGAATAAAAGCATAAACTGGTTAAACTTCTAGCTAATTGAGCTCTCACGTAGAGGTTGATATATATATTGTTTACAAAGATGAGCAAGTCAACCCTTTAGTGGTCGACTGCTCTCTAAATTTAGTCAACCATTATGGTGTCTAACTAATATAAATCTAACACACAACACCATTTCTTCTTCAGCGCAAATGGTTCTCTTCAGCGTGCGTGATGTAGCATACATCTCGTTCTTCAGTGCGGCTGGTGGAGTGGTGTTGGATAGAGGAGAGCACACGGAGGTGAGTCTTCTAGAACGCAGGTTATTGCATCAACCCAATGCATGGACTGTTGGTGAGGTGTCAACAAAGGAGCCTGCAGGTGATACTTCTAGACTGAGGAATGTGTTTTCACCCAAACGCGTGGACAGTAAACAGTTTGCATACTGTTCCAATGTCGTAACGCCTGGAATCGATTTTCAACAGTGCGTGGTTGGTTCAGTGAACTAAACGATGAGTTGGATCATGAGTTAGATATGATGTGCGCATATCTAGGGTGAAATGAGATGTCTGTATACTGGTGCGCTAAGAACTAAGGTCTGGAATAAAAACATTTAAATGCCTGGAAACTTGTCAACGAGTATCGTGCAGCGAGCTGGATGATGAGTTGGACGTGCTATGCGCATGGCTAGCTGAATGTTTTTTTGTTGTTAATTCGTTCCAAAATGTTATATAACCTGCAAACAAATATACATATAAATTAATATAACAAATGTGCTTCAAACAATGTCAATTTTAATTAATAAAATCATAAAATGATGATAATAAAAGGATTTTACATAAACCTTAAATACATTCATACCTGGGGATGAATAGTGATCTACGTGACATAAAATATGCAAAAGATAACAAAACATATATTTAAATGACTAATTTAACTGCGAAAAATAATAACAAATATGGGATCAACATTCCCCCAAACCGGAGAAACGTCGGTTCCCACTAAGCAAAAAGAAAAATATCTTAGGAAGAAGGCAGATGGTCTGTGCTTTCAAAATAGCATGTCTTTCATGTCAAACATGTATAAAAATTAAATGGCTTTGTTGAGTTCTTCAACATTCTTGATTTAATCTCTCTTAGGTTCAAAACAATTTGACATTGTTCAACAGCTGTGATATATAATCTCTTTTTTGTAAAGAGTGTACGAAGAAAATGGCTGAAACAACTCTACAGAAATAATGAAAATGAAAAGCAATATAATAGCAAGAAATTCAGCCTGTTTAAGAGATCATGCTAATAGCGAACCTTGAAACATATGCAATTAACGAACATATGCATAAATGAATGAACTCATAAGGTTTGAAATTATTTCAACCATGTCCAAAGTAAAACTTTGGACAGGTTGAACGTATGACACGAAGGCATAAATTGCATTTTCAATAACCTTGATTAACAAGAAGATCGATCATTTGATCATTTACATGCATGATTGGGTAAGAGGATAGGATTATCAACAGTGAAATAATAACTAAAAACTTTTAAGGTCAAAGCGTCCACATGAAGGTAAAAACTATTTGCTAAAAAACAAAATTTGGTTAGCAAATTTTAATCATAAGTGTTGTAATATCACAATATTTTATTCAGATCGTTATTTGGTATTTGATTCGGACCTTCATTCAATCCTTCGTATTGATTTTTCTGTTAAAATATGCTTCAGGCTATAACCAAGTTCCACTGCTTACATTATCCTGAAAACACTTATCATTTGTTAGAGATAAATAGATCTTTCATAATGAAAAGTAAAAACAATCTAATTTTCCTAATCCTTCCCCCCAAACCAAAGATATGGCATGTCCTCAAGCCATACATGAGAGAAGAATTGATTGTTCCAGAAAATGAAAATAAAGAGTTCTATCATGTTGTTTATTATTTTGTAAGAAAAAGAAAAACTAACTAGTAAATGGAAATGATTCAGATATGTATATTCATGAAAAATAGAATAGTGCTTAGAAAGACCACTTGAAAGACAATAATATAGCCAAAAAGAATGCCATAGGAAAAGCTAGTCATCCATGCCTCATTTTAAAGATATCCTGTCATCATGAAATATTGTAAGTTTACCCCGGAGTGTGTAAAATTTACAGCTATGGGTCCCATTTCTAGGATATGAAATCCTAGGTATTTGTTGAAACAGATGGCCAGGTTCAAGTCCAACTTACAGCCATTCCCAAATGACATTAAAAAAAATTGGCCGTGACATATTTATTCTGAAATTATTTTCTTTATATTACCATTTTTTTATGAACTATGTGCATAATGGTGTATTAACCAGATCTCTTTTACCCGATATTTCCCTGCTGCTAGTAGGCCTATTCAGTACCCTGACGGGTTTATATTGGTACCATGCAAGCATAGCCTCGCTGCCAGTCATCCTGTTTAGTACCTCGATGGGTTTACTTGCATTTATCGAGCTTCTATGTTTTAAGTTTTTACTTAGCATTGACCTGCTGCCAGCAGGCCTGTTCAGTACCTCGACGAGTTCGCCTTGTATAATGATATAAAATATATGGAATCCGATTGGTACTAGAGCATGTTGAGTCCTGCTAAACACATAATTCAATTTTGTAAGATAAACCTATTAGCACCGGGATTTTGGGCCCCCAAGGTTGAGCGAGGGGAGGCCGCTCCAGGGAAACAGCAAAACCACTTTAGGTTGCGCCTCCAGCCTTGCGCAGTCAGAGAGGGATCTCTCATTCGTCACCGGAGTAGCTCCACTTAAGGTTGTTAGTCTTGTGTGTCACCAAAGTCTACTCCGCAAAGGATTTTCAATCAGCATAATTAGGGGGCTAGGATCTTGAATGGGGCAAAGTGTGTTGAGGAAGGTGCATGGCAGGATTATCGAGGGATAAGGGACCATGGGAAAATGGAGTCAAAACCTGTGCAAGAAAAAATTACAAATGGAAAGAATGAAAAAAGGTAGCAAACGGAGGCAAGATAGCTGCTGATTTCCCAATCAGGAGATTTTAGCGGGCATCTTAGAGGACAAGGAGGGATAGTCCATCACATGGAGCATCGGCGAGATGAATTCCATGTAACTTTAGAAGAACCATTGTTAATTCCTGGAACAGTAGTCAGAGCATAACAAGTATGAATTCCGAACCACTATACCTTATGTTGCATGCATGAAAAGCGATAAACAAAATGGAGTGGAAACAAGAAAACACAATTTACACGTAAAAGGAAAGCACTTATTGGGAAAAACAACAACACAGAAATCTTTGTTGTGAATGACAGTCTTCCACTGCAATTTATTCATACACAGGTATCAAGCTTTACAAATGGGAGCCTCAGCTCGGGATTGTTTCCCAATCCAATTCACTAACTCCTTTCTCCCTCTATCAGGAGAGGTTTTATACAATCCTAATGCTGAGACTACAGAATCAAAAACTGTTACAAGTCGCCATCTGGCATAAATAGTGTAGAGAGTGGACTACCGCCACGTTTTTACAATTATAAAGAAGCATCATGGAGATGCGGCATGTGATAACACAGGATGACAGTGCAGAGCCTCGTCCCACCCTGCTTCGTGAAAATGACTCCCACGTGACGCACTGACAAACAATTGTCTGCACAGGCTGTCCTAGGTTATTTTGGGTCCCCTTGTCTAGATGGCGCATGTTGCTCAAAGGTTGACAAGAAGACCTGAATCCTTTCCTCTACCCTTCTCCCAACCTCCTCCTTCATCAGGTAAGATTGTTATAGGAGGAGGCCAGAGAAAAGGTGGCCAAATGCTTGATGATGATAAGCAACTTAAGAAGCTTATCATCCTTGTACTATCTTCTTCCTCTCACGAGAAGAATTCCTCTGCGAGCCATGCAGCCAAGTGTGCACCTGACCCTATCCTTTCCCACGACTAAGCAGCCAAATGGATCCCCCATGAATGGCGTCGGAGGATTTGGACCCACCTGGTCCCAGCACTAGTATTTGCTCCAACAGTTCTGCCACCACTGTGAGCTGGGACTTCGGAGGTTGGGATTGCAGCCAGGAGTGTCAGAGGGACATCGCTAGGATGTACAAACCCATGCACCGCACATTCAGAGACTGGGTTGTGTAGAAGCGGGTGAATCCCTCTTGGTATCTCACATCTGTGCCCCGGTGGTTGAATATTTTCTGGCATGGATAACCAGAACACAGATTTCGGGCCTGCCTACCAAGAGTACTCCATGTCGAACTAGTTTTTCGAACCACATAGTCATGGTTGTCTATGAAAGACTTCGACGCTGCCTAGGATTCAACCTTATATAAATCTTATCATCTACACAGTTCCATATCTCAAAGATCTTCGGAGGGTGGTGTTAGATAGTGTGAGCAACAATGGCTTCGGGAAGGGATACTTCCTTGAAGTGGCGGCAATGGTGGCATGTGTGGCACTAGAGTGGAGCTTTTTCCCTCCTGATGATCAATCATATTATATGGAATGGCTAATATTCTGAATCATTTCCACGTGGTTTCCAAGCTGGTTCTAAGGGTTGCGGATTTGACCATCTCCTGCCATTTCAATCACCTCGATGGTGGTGTCAGAGACGTTTTAGTTCACAACATCCCTTGGTCTCGTGTAAATTCCAGGTCTGTAGCCTCAGTGAATCAAACCTCTATCTCTCCCACGGTTTCCTCCAAAATGAACCATGTGCCATGCTTGTAACCCGGGGAATTGCGCCACTGGACGAGACTTCCACCTCAGGTTTATCTCGAATGGCGTCGGAGGAATCGACCAATCTGCAATGGGGAAGATTACACATGTCAATGTCCCCTCTACTATAATTTCCACACTGGATGGGAGATCTGCACTTCAGGAGTCTTCTCAGCCATCTGATCGAAGGAATCTTTAACATCCACCATCCACGTTCCATCTATCCCGCCACTAACCTTTCTCTTCTAAACACCATGGGCAGTTTGGATCGTGATACGTCCTGTGTCATCGATCGAGATCGACCCTCCTGCACCCATCAATCAGAGTGGGCCCCGCCATTTTTCGCAACAGAGAACTCAAATATTCTTTTGTTTAAGTTTTCCTTGCGAAATGAACCATAGTTGTAGATCTGTTCTCTTCTTCATCGCGGCCATTGATCTTCGTGACCTCTACCCCTTTTCATGATTTGAGATTGTGGCTTTATCCGCACAAGTATGGTTTGTGAAATTATTTTAGGTCGTAGATCTGCCCCGGGCCTCATCTCGACAGTCTAAAGTCGCCGGTCTTTAACACGTTTTGCACTCTGGGACAAAAATTTTGATCGTGCATGTTTGCTCGCGTGAAGCGGTTCAAAACCACTAATCCACCTTCGATCAATCGCATCCATTGAATATGGATCACGCCCAATGTTAAAATACACCTGCCGCTTTCCTCATTGAATGATGGTCACATGAGATTCGAGGGGCTGAGACCCTTACCGAACCTCTGTCAAGCCCCCGAATCAACTGTTGAAAATGGAGTGTTAACAATTGGCTCCATGAGGGATGCTATCCTCCCAGTGAGGTATCAAAGAACCCTCGTATACCAAGTGCCAAAACCATTTGGATGGCTTCAGCTTTTCTTGGACATCTCCATTCTGCTTCATGCTACTGCTTCAGCGAATTCATGCCACTCTTGCAAATCATGCTGGCGACTGTAAACCTGTGCTGGTAACTGAAAATGGAAACAAACTGAAAATAGTAATGAAGGAATCGCTCGATAATATATGATCTTATTTTATCCTACCTACTCTACCTAACTTTGTACATAAGTCCAACTAAGTGAAGTCGGACTTCCAGTGAATCCAATCAAGCAACTTGCCTAATATTCTTGTTCTTACATGGTGCTCGATGGACAAAAATGAAACAGATAATGGGAGAAGGGAATGATAAACAAACTGATGTTTGAGGCAAAGACATGACCAATCATTGCCTTCACCCAGACCCTCCATGTATTTGGCCACAGGGTCATAGAATTCATGGAAACCTACAACACGTTTTGTCACCTGCTCGAGGGAAAGCTGTCCAGAGCTTCCCCCTTCTAGAGAGTCGTCAGGATGACACTTAGAAGATTGCAGATGAGGACCATCAAAATCTTTCTCTAACAGAATATCCCTCTCTCTACTCGAAATTTTTGTAACAAGGGCATGATGTGCTTCGAGAGGGAGGTCCTCAGCTTCTCCATTGGAACCGAGTAGGCATACTTCTTCCGGGTGAGGCGGAGTTCCTGAAAGCGGAGTATCAGAAAAAGTGTTTATCTGTAAACTGCTACATCCACCTCCATTTTTGTACAAGTTTTTGTCTTGCGCCACCTCCGTTCTTTCTGCTTTTGCTTGGAGGCCTTGATTATATGCCTTATCAATTCAAAAAAGGCATAACATACGGGTAAGCTATCACCTCCAGTACCCCCATCATCTTTTCTCACTTCAACCTCCTGATTTTGCATTGCACTTTGACTTCTTTCATCAGAAGGTGTCATTTCAACAGTTGGCTCGTTCCGCAGGTACTCTTCTTCATATTCATCGTACACAGGCGCACCAAGCTCCTTCTCAAAATCGTCTTTAGTTGACCAGGAGCGAGGCAGGTCGCCATATTTAGAGAATAGTCATGCAGGACTGTTTATTTCAGCCTCAGGTCGGTCATCTTTCTGATATCATGAGAGATCTTTGACGAGCTGTAGGCTTCCTTCTTTTGCTTGTAGGGACCAACCAATTCATATGTATCTTTTATTTTGCCACCATTGTCCCAATCTGACAGCTTCCTGGACATCTTAAGGTTTTCCTCAATCTCCAAACAATCAGCAAACATCTGCTGCAGGGTGGTTGATTTTCTCTCAAAAAGAAGCAAGGATAGGTCAAGAGGAAAGGCAGCTGCATAACAGATCTTAGCAGCGTTCGCAATAGGTTGATCTTCCTTAGGCATGTTATAATAAGAGCTTGTGAATCTTTTATTAAAACTAGATACAGCCTCACCTTCATGTCTCCTCAAAGAATAAAACACTGAAAGTATTTTCTCCAATGGCCGACTCCTTCCCCAAAACCTCAAGAATGTGCAAGAAATCTCTTCCCAAGTGTTGATGGACTTAGGCTGCAAATGTTTAAACCAGAATTTGGCATCCCCTTGCAAGGATAGAGCGAACGTTCGCATGCAAATGTCGTCATGTTCTATTGAACAGCTCAGATAAATGCTCAAATGCTTGTACATGTTTCTTAGTAGTCAATTTTTCATATTCTCTGTCGAACTTGGGGAGGTACTTGTAATATTTTTCAAGAAAATTGTGGAGAATAGGAGGTAATTGCAGTGGTTTATATCGGCTTGGAGAAATGGGGGAGACAAGGTTAGGTATGATAGCCAAACTATCGCCCGAGGTTTCATGAATTTCACAGGGGTGTCCTCTGACATCGAGAGCCCCCAGATGAAGATCTAGGCCAAAATCAGATGTACAAGATGACACAACGTTTTCGGTTCGTAAAGAAGGATATACAAGAATATGTTCATGGCTCTGCTTAGGATGAGCTGGGCCAGAGAAAGTTGTTTTGATAAATTTCAGTAAAGACAAGAGAAAACTTACAAGGTAGGATAAGGAATCTTGGAAGAAACGCGGACTTGAGTGCTTGGACCTTCCATCGTGCATTTTTTAGCTTTATGAGGGGTCCATTTTCTAGGTGGGATCGGCCAGCCTTCCTCGGTCATTATATTTTCTGGATCATATCACCAGCGGAGTCACTAAAGTCTGAATCCTTCGAGAGTGGAGTCACCAGGTGAAAAGTGCTCAACCTTCTTGGTGTCTGACAGATTATTCACCATCAACAGTCAGACCTAAATCTTTGTCGTTCTTCCCAGGGAGGATCTTCCAGTTCATTCCCTGACAACGGCGCCAGTTTGTTAGCACCGGGATTTTGGGCCCCCAAGGTCGAGCGAGGGGAGGCCACTCCTGGGCAACTGTAGAACCACTATAGGCTGCGCCTCTGGCCCTATGCAATCAGAGAGGGATCTATCGTTCATCACCAGAGTAGCTCCACATAAGGTTGTCAGTCTTGTGTGTCACCAAAGTCTACTCTGCAAAGGATTTTCAATCAGCATAATCAGGGGGATAGGATCCTGAATGGGGCAAAGTGTGTTGAGGAAGGTGTATGGCGGTATTATTGGGGGATAAGGGACCATGGGCAAATGGAGTCAAAACCTGCGCAAGAAATGATTACATATGGAAATAATGACGAAAGGTAGCAAACAGAGGCAAGATAGCTACTGATTTCCCAATTAGGATATTTTAGCTGGCGTCTTAGAGGACAAGGAGGGATAGTCCATCACATGGAGCATCGACGAGATGAATTCCATGTAACTTTATGATAGGTAATAACTCCCGATTCTATATTATTCCAATTCCAATGCATATATTTATACAAATGATGTGACGGTTGTGTTTCACCTTCCACCCAGCCTTTTTGGCTTCCTACTATTCAGATTTATTTATTTATTTACAATATATAATCCATATGGATTATATTCTAACAATGCCCCTCTCAATCCGAAGGGGTGTTCGTAAGTCCGAGCATGTTTCTGAATCTTTCAAACTTTTCTCGTCCAAGCGCTTTGGTGAAGATGTCTGCAATTTGATCATTTGTGGAACAATGTCGAAGATGGACTGTCTTGGCCTCTACATGATGTCGAATCAAATGATACTTTGTGTTGATGTGTTTGGTTCGATCATGGAATATAGGATTCTTAGCCAGCTTGATTGCAGAAGTATTGTCGATCAATAATGGTGTGGAGTCCCCTTGTTTTTCTTGCAAATCTTCAAGAATCTTCCTGAGCCATACTATTTCTTTCGTTGCTTCAGCTGCAGCCACATATTCTGCTTCTGTTGTTGAATCTGCCGGAACTAACTGTTTGCGTGATCTCCATGAGATAGCTGCCGATCCAAGACTCATAGAGTATCCAGAAGTTGATACTTCTGTCTCCTTATCGCCATCAAAATCTGAGTCTGAGTACCCAATAAGTTTGAAGTCATCTAA
>LPNX010582195.1:25818-55550 GCA_001517045.1 Pseudotsuga menziesii | reverse complement strand
AGCAGGAACTTCTTCATGCGGGGGAGTTGGTGCTTCATATGGAAATTCCAAAGGTTGATCCAGAATAGGAATCCCCCCTTCAAGGTTTGGAATTTAATATTCATTTTTAGAATATGTCTTTGGATGGGGATATTTTTCCAAATGATCAAGCTGTCTCTCAATGGACTGGCCATTTTTATTAGTTTCAAGAAAAATGACATCTCTGGAAATAACAAACTTCTTGTTTACCTCATCATACAAACGGTATGCCTTGGTGTATTCTTCGTACCCCAAGGAAAATGCACCTTCTGCTGCGAGCACTAAGCTTGCTTCTTTGCTCCTTTGGAATCAAGGCATAATAGGTGGAACCAAAAACTCTGAGATGCCTGACTGAAGGGAGATGGCCAAACCACATTTCATGTGGAGTCTTGTCATCAAGAGCATTTGAGGGACTTCTATTTCTCAAATATGCTGCACATTTTACTGCATCACCCCAAAACATTAGTTTTACATTCTTGAAAAACATCATTGAGCGAACCATATTCATTATGGTTCTATTCATCCTTTCTGCTACACCATTTTGTTGAGGATTGTAGGGAACTGTAGTCTGATGTGCAATTCCATGTTGGCGAAGATAATATTCATAAGCATTTGAAGTGTATTCTTTCCCATTATCAGTACGAAGTGTACCAATTTTTTATTGTGCTTGTTTTTCTATCAATGCATGAAAGTCTTTGAATGTTTGAAATGCTTCTGATTTTGTCTTTAAATAGTAAATCCAGCACATTCTTGAGTAGTCATCAACAAATGTCATAAAATAATTATTCCCATTTGCTGAAGGAGTTGGCATTGGGCCACATAAATCAGAATGTACTAATTCTAATTTCCTACTTGCTCTGAAATTAGATTCATGGAATGGCAGCTTACTATGTTTCCCTAATATACATGCATCACATTTTTCCTTCTCTTTGGGAATGGTGGGCAAACCAAATACACCATTCTTTCTCAACAAACGAAGACTGTTATAATTTAGATGACCAAATCTTGCATGCCACAATGAGCTAGATGACATATTACCTTCTCCATGCTGAGAGAGGTAGGCATAGTTCTGAAATCTTGCGGATGAACCCTTGAGCTTCAGCAGCTTTCCATCTTCGTATCCGGTCATGATGACTTGGTTGTCAGAGGACTTTCTTATTTCAATGATTCCATCAAACATGTGGATGGAATGGCCTTGCTGTCGAATCTCCACCATGGACAGCAGGTTTCTCTATAACTCTAGAAGATAAAGAACGTTCTTCAACAAGAAATCAGGGAATCCAGGCATCTTCAGTCGAATGGTGCCCATTCCATTTGGTTTAATACTTGACTTATCTGCAAAGTAAACTATGCCATCTATTGTTTCATTAAGTTCTTCAAAACAGTCTTTTCTAAATGTCATGTGTGATGTTGCACTAGTATCAAGCAGCCAACAATCTTTGTAAGATGAAAGTGAAGCCATTTCATTAATTCCAAGATTACAATGTGCAACAATACAATGAGCAGAATCAGAAGATTTACTAGCATCTTGATTTTTACTGTCATCTTTCTTCTGGTTATGCTTGTCTTTGATGGAGTCCCATGAATCCCAACACTGATCTGATGTGTGCCTAGTCTT
The DNA here is from genome assembly GCA_001517045.1 of Pseudotsuga menziesii. Lineage (NCBI taxonomy): Eukaryota > Viridiplantae > Streptophyta > Pinopsida > Pinales > Pinaceae > Pseudotsuga > Pseudotsuga menziesii. The sequence goes on along the minus strand of LPNX010582195.1, from coordinate 53,914 downwards.
TCCACAACGCTTGCACTGCAAATTTGATCTTTTGTTTCTGCCCCCTCTGCTTCTGAAGTTTCTTCTTCCTTTGCCTCTCTTGCCAGTGAGAGTGGCACCAACTATTGATGACAAAGATTGCATCTTTTATAGCTGTTAGTGTAATTTACAAGAATGAACTTAATATGACAAAGAGAAATAGAAAAACAATAACCTTGCAGGTCTACAGTCTCTGCCAAGGTGAATACAATGCAAGTTTACAAGCTTCTTCAATACAATTGTTTCACACAAACTTTATTCTTCAAGGCAGGTCGCGACTCCAGCAGCTTGATGCAGTACTTCTAGTTGTAGCAGCAGAATAATTGTACAGTGGCAATATTCCCAATTGCACGAGCAATCTCAATGCAATCAACACCAACAAAATAACAAGATTCTTGAATGTATGATATATCAGTCACAATATATCAGTTAGCATACATTATTCTTCAATATATCAGTCAGCATATATATCAGTCTGGCACAAAAGATAGGTTTTATACATTCTATCAGTCACAAACAATTAGACCAACAACACTCTCCTTCACGCAGTCGCAGAATGCAGTCCACGCTCAATATATGTAGGATATATATCAGTCTTCAATACACACAGCCATTGATAGCAAATCGGTGTTCTTATGAGAATCTTGAGATAGCAAGCGCAAACATGCTTTTCCCAAGATTCTACTATATTTTAATGTTTCTATTAAAGAAAGTTTGGGATCAATTCAAAATAGCTGTAACTGCCACCCATTACCAGTACGATTATCACTTACTGTCCATTCCATATATAGCAATTGCCCTACTAAGTGAACTCCTAATCAGAAAATGCAAGGGTTAAATTGCATCCCTCGCTATGCAAAATTAAAAGTTTTAGTCTTCTTGAACATTAACCAACTCATACTCCACAAGAGAGAGATTATTCTCCTCCTTCACCACGAATTCTGCAGGCTTAGTCACCTCAATCCTACCCCATTTATCAACAGCAAGTCGTATTGAACCTTTAAACATGTCAATCTTGGAATTGCACATCACAGGCGTTCAAATAACCCACTACAAATATCTACTTGAAATCTCTAATCTGCCTGTCAGTAACCAGGCAAGCACAAACCCAGAGTTCCAACGATCTTGAGACAAGATGGAAACTCGTTACAATGGAACCAGTCTTCAAAAGATACTCATCAGCAAGAGATATCAACGCAAATCCACTGAGATATCAACGCAACGAAGAGAACAGTCTTCATAGTCTTCACAATGCATGATAGAACTCAATAAAAACAAGATTTATGATGGTAACATCACAGAAATTGCTGAGAGTGACGGGAATACATGAAGCTGGAGATCACAATGGCGTGAGGGGAGTGGTGAACTGCAGGTGAGCTGAGTGGAATTTTATCATAGAAGACGCGGTGCCCAGCAGTGACAACAACAACACATCATTTTAATGGATGATAAGTCTCCATGCAGCAGTGCCTTCACGCAGGCTCCATGCTGTTACAGCATAAAACTAGGGCAAAAACTAGGGCAAAGACTCCACGCAGCAGTGCCTTCACGTAGGCTCCATGTTGTTACAGCGTTCAACGCAGTTCAACATGCTCCACGTAGTTGATGAAGGCGCGAGTCTCCACCAACGATCTCCATCTTCAAAAAATTGCAGAAGCATAACACGGCTTCAATGGGTCGCAACAATATTCACAACAATCTTCACGTCGGGTTCACCAAACTTTAAAATAATCACCATATTTTAAGTTTCACACAGAATAATACTCATCAATAGACTTCTCACGGGATTAGGGTTGAAACCTTGGAATTGTAGAGGAATAAACTCAACAGCTCGCAGGGAAAGATGGAATACAAACAACCAGAGGTGAAGAGAGGAATTTGGGCAGCGTGTAGTTTTGAGAGACACTAGCAGGTTTGGATATGTAACGCACATGAATGCACTGGCAGGAGAAATGCATGCGACTGGCAGACTGACGGAGCAGGCAGTCTGGCAATGGGCTGGCAAGCAGAATGCCAAGACTGAAATGCAGCAGGCAAGAGTTATGGCTAATAGCCAAGCTCTGATACCACTGATAGGTAATAACTCCCGATTCTTTATTATTCCAATGCCAATGCATATATTTATACAAATGATGTGATGGTTGTGTTTCACCTTCCGCCCAGCCTTTTTTGCTTCCTACTATTCAGATTTATTTATTTATTTACAATATATAATCCCTATGGATTATATTCTAACACTTTAGAAGAACCATTGTTAATGCCTGGAACAACAGTTGGATCATAACAAGTATGAATTCCAAACCATTATACCCTATGTTGCAGGCATGAAAAGCAATAAACAAAATGGAGTGGAAACAAGAAAACGCAATTTACATGTAAAAGGAAAGCACTTATTGGGAAAAACAACAACACAGGAATCTCTGCTGTGAATGATAGTCTTCCACTGCAATTTATTCATACACAGGTATCAAACTTTACAAATGGGAGCCTCAACCCGGGATTGTTTCCCAATCCAATTCACTAACTCCATTCTCCCTCTATCAGGATCATTTTTATACAATCCTAATGCTGAGACTACAGAATCAAAAACTGTTACAAGTCACCATCCGGCGTAAACAGTGTAGAGAGTGGACTATTGCCACATTTTTACAATTATAAACAAGCATCATGGAGATGCGGCATGTGATAACGCAAGCTGACAGCACAGAGCCTTGTACCACCCTGATTCGTGAAAATGACTCCCACGTGACATGCTGACGAGCAATTGTCTGCACAGGCTGTCCTGGACCTATTTTGGGTCCCCTTGTCTAGATGGCACATGTTGCTCAAAGGCTGACAAGAAGACCTGAATCCTTTCCTCTACCCTTCTCCTGACCTCCTCCTTCGTCAGGTAAGACTGTTATAGGAGGAGGCCGAAGAAAAGGTTGCCAAATGCTTGATGATGATAAGCGACTTAAGAAGCTTATCATCCTTGTACTGTCTTCTTCCTCTCACGAGGAGAATTCTTCTGTGAGCCATGCAGCTAGGTGTGCACTTGATCCTCTCCTTTCCCACGACTAAGCAGCCAAATGGAGCCCCTAGGAATGGCATTGGAGGCTTTGGACCCACCTGGTCCCATCACGAGTGTTTGCTCCAATAGTTTTGCCACCACTGTGAGCTGGGACTTCGAAGGTCAAGACTACAGCCATGAGTGTCGGAGGGACGTCGCTGGGATGTCCAAACCCATGCACCACACATCTAGAGACTGGGTTGTGTAGAAGCGAGTGAATCCCTCTTGGTATCTCACATTTGTGCCCCAGTGGTTGAAGGATTTCTAGCGTGGATAACCAAAACAAAGATTTCGGGCCTGCCTACCAAGAGTACTCCATGCCGAACTAGTTTTTCGAACCACACAGTCATGGTTGTCTATGAAAGACTTCGACACTGCTTGGGATTCAACCTTATATAAATCTTATCATCTACACAGTTCCATATCTCGAACATCTTCGGAGGGTGGTGTTATATAGTGCGAGCAGGAATGGCTTTGGGAAGGGCTACTTCCTTGAAGTGGCTGCGATGGTGGCATGTGTGGTGCCATAGCATAGATTTTTCCCTCTTGATGTTCAATCATATTATACGGCATGGCTAAGATTCTGAATCATTTCCGCGTTGTTGCCAAGTTGGTTCTAAGGGTTGCGGATTTGACCATCTCCTGCCCTTTCAATCACCTGGATGGTGGTGTCGGGCTGTTTTAGTTCGCAACATCCCTTGGTCTCATGTAAATTTCAGGTCTGTCACCTCAGCAAATCAAACCTCTATCTCTCCCATGGTTTCCTCCGAAATGAACCACGTGCCACGCTTGCAACCCAGGGAATTGCGCCACTGGACGAGACTTCCACCTCAGGTGTATCCCGAATGGCATTGGAGGAATTGACCAATCTGCCATGGGGCAGATTACACGTGTGAACACCCCCTCTGCTGTCATTTCCACACTGGATGGGAGATCTGCACTTCGGGAGTCTTCTCAGCCATCTGATCGAAGGAATCTTTAATGTCCATCGTCCACGTTCCATCTATCCCGTCGCTAACATTTCTCTTCTGAACACCATGGGCAGTTTGGATCGTGATACGTCTTGCGTCGTCGATCAAGATCAACCCTCCTGCAGCCTTCGATCAGAGTGGGCCCCGCCATTTTTCACAACGGAGAACTCAAATATTCTTCTGTTTAAGTTCGCCTTATGAAATGAACCAAAGTCGTAGATCTGTCCTCTTCTTCATTGCGACCATTGATCTTCACGACCTCTACCCCTTTTCACGATTTGAGATTGCGGCTTTATCCACACAAGTATGGATTGAAAAATTATTGTAAGCCGTAGATCTGCCCCAGGCCTCATCTCGACCGTTGAAAGCCACCGGTCTTTAACACATTTCGCACTCCGGGACAGAAATTTTGATCGCGCATGTTTGCTCACGCAAAGCGGTTCAGAACCGCTGATCCACCTTCGATCAATCACAGCCCTTGAATATGGATCACGCCAAATGTTACAATACACCTACCTCTTTCCTCATTGAATGATGGTCACATGAGATTCGAGGGGCTGAGACCCTTACTGAACCTCTGTCAAGCCCCCGAATCAACTGTTAAAAACAGTGTTAACAAAACCTATAAGTAATTTCATAATGGCCTTAACCATAAATCATGTCAAAAGAGAATAACTTAAAGTTGTTCTTTAACCTTACAGTCCTTCTTCTTCATAAAAGAAAAGTAATGTTCCCTAGAGGAAAAAATTCCACTTACTCTCGAGTTATCACAAAAATACTTGAGAGACAAGTTTTGATAACAAGTACATGATGAACTAATAATCCATAGGTGTAAGATAAGATTGTGAAAAATATGATAATGAAAGTAGGTTTGTCAAGCAATTATTTAAAAGAGTAAATAAAAAATATACATGTCTGAATCAAAATACCAAAAACCATATGAATCATAGAAGAGCTAGTTAAGAATGATATACAAAGGATTATATTTTTTTTTTGAATTTTCACTATGAGCTGCAAATTTCAAAAGTACCCCAAGAAAGGTTAAGATACCTTATAAGTGTTTTAGTGTACTTCCCTTTTCCAAATAATAATCTGTTAGCTGCTCATAGAGATAATGTACTTGTAATCAAACTGCAACACCACTTATTAGATGATCCATATTTATTCATAACAAAAACATCTATAAATTTCATAAAAATTAGGAAAAAGAAAAAGAGTATTTCCTGTCTTAATTGACAAAATTCCATAGGGTAATCATGGGAACAAATCCCCTGTATAAATGTAGTTAGCTGTTAGAAATGACTCTTATTTATTTGAAAAAGAAAAAGAAAAAAAATAAAAAATAAATAAAATATATCTACATAATATCCTATTCTACTTAGAAAGAAAGAAGACAATTATATTCAAGTATATGAATTCTTCCAATGTAACCAAGTTCGAAGCAAGATTAAAAATATACATTTATGCACATACGAGAAAATTATTGCAATTACCTAGATATGAAGAACCAACCAACCTGTTTGATTTAGCAACAAGAATCATTGAAGGAAAGAATGGTATTGTGGCTTGGTTACTTCGTGGAACCAGATCTCAATATAATCCTTGTATTTTGGGTTCTCTTCTTCACTTGTCAGGCCAAAAGGTCTTTCATCAAACTCTAGAATGCATAAATAATATGTGTTTGGTGATGGGGAATATTCAGGTTCTAATGTTTGTCCCTCATCAAATGTGATACATGCCATGTTGATCTCGTCTTCTTGTGGGTAAGGCCATGTAAAAGCTTCCTTTTCTTCCATAGTTTCTACAACTTCTTGATCTATAACCTCTCCGGATCTCGTATGAATTTATTGTAGTGATGTAGGAAAGGTGGGTAGATGTTGTAGTTCAATACTGTAAGCATAGTGTACTGCTTTATTGTTGTTAGAATGTGGACTGGATTGAATAGGAATGTACGTAGGGCATACAGGGGGTTTATGGGAAGGTAATTGTGGCAGGTGCAGTTGATTGGCTTGTGTAGTTGATCTGCCAAGGAAACATGATACTGTTGAAAATCTTGTGGAGAGTGTAGAGGAACAGGAAGTGTTGCAACGTAAGAGAGAGTATCCATATGATCATAAGAAGGGCCATAAAGGATTTGTGAACAAGGTTGGTAGGGGTTAAGTCGAGGCCGCAACAACTGCCATGGTGTCACAATATTCACTGATTGATTATGAAAGTGGGGCAATGGAGGGATGGAGCTATTAACCCTACATGTAGGCCACGATTTCCATGACGGTTGCAATAAATTTGCTGCAACTCCTAGATCTCCTTGGTATGTTTCTTTCATCCTGGGTAAGGAGGGGTAGTAATCTGTGGAATGCTTCAAGTCACATATGCCACAAATTGTGAGACTACCCAAATGACAATCTATTGCAATATGTTTCTTTTGGCACAAAGGGAAAACAATTTCTTCAAATTCCTCATTTTTCCCACCCTAAAAAATATCCATTTGTGAATGTAGAGAGCTAAAAATGTTAGATTCAAGTATTTTAAATAAATCACCAATCTCAGCTCTTGTAACTCCAATCTCTGTAGCAAACTTCAAAAACTGAGAAGGGGGTATATTCTTATCAGCCTTGAATTTTCCTCTTGAATACCTTCTACATAATTCACAAACATCATCATATGGTAACTTAAATACATCACCTTTTCCCATCAGACTTAAAATTTCTAAATATTCATTTTTTATTCCTTTGAGTAAAAGTCTTTTCAAGGTGTCTTTCACCAACTGTCTTAGTTTTGATCTCTAAAGGTTGTATTAAAAGCGTTTGACATAGTTTTCCAAACTTTCTTCTTCTCCCTGGGTTATTTTGAAAATGTCCTCCTTGGCCCTGCAATAATCTTGGTATCATTTTAAGAATATATGTTTCATGTCTTCCCAAGTTTGAATGCAATCCCCACCTAGGCTCATAAACCATCGGAGGGCTGCTCCTTTCACTGTCAAATTTGTCGGTTAATTTCTACTTATCAAGAAAATTTGAGAGTGAAATAAACTTAAACAAATTCATGAAAAGAAATCATTGCATATTAATAAACAAACTGAAATTCAAATTGCATAACTTATAACTTATAACAGAAAGGAAATAAACAGAACTGAATCTATTTAACTTGATAAAAAAATAGTCTATTCTATCTAACTTGCAAATAAACTGAACAATAAACTGGAAATGAAATGACTAATGACAAATTTGAAAGTATGACAAACTGAAAGCAACTATGCGCGCAGCTACTAATCTTCAAAAATAAAATGCATTAGAGGAGATAAATGAAATAAACATTTACAACAATCTAATGAAAATAAACTAAAATAGCTACAACAAAAATAAGAGAATGAAATTACACAAAAATAATGAACCTCTGGTTGATGAGGGGCCCTCTCAGCAATAAGGGGTGATGCGTGGATAACGCTTACTCAAACGCAATCATCAACAACAAAGCATACATCTCTTATTAAAGAATACATAACAGAAATATAGTGTGCTTAAGAATAACGAATCAAAGCATAAACTGGTTAACTTATAGCTAATTGATCTCTCACGTAGAGGATGATACATATATTGTTTACAGAGATGAGCAAGTCGACCCTTTAGTGGTCGAATTGTTAGGAACCCATGTCAATCCCTCTCTTTACTATGTTAGTATATTGTTGTTGGACGCATATGCTTTGTAAGTCGTCCCATAGTAATTGTTGATCCATAGTTGTGTTATTGTTGTGAGGCGCATATGCTTTGTAAGCCGCCTGTAGTATTTGTTGATCCATAGTTTATATTGGCCCATGGTTTTGACCCATGGTATTGGCGCCTATTTTTAGTATATAAGTGTGTGTTGAGGCCAAGGAAGGACCGTGAAGTTATTTTGTATTGAGCTTGCTCAAAGGAGGTTGCCCCCTCGAAGTGGCTAGCGATTAATATAAAAGTGATTTTGAGTTCTGCTGCTATATCGTGTGTTTTGATTTCTTGTTTGCTGCAGGGTCCTCACACAACTGCTCTCTAAATTTAGTCAACCATTATGGTGTCTAACTAATCTAACTCCAACCCACAACACCATTCCTTCTTCAGCGCGAATGGTTCTCTTCAGCATGCGTGATGTAGCATACAACTCCTCCTTAAGTGCAGCTGGTGGAGTGGTGTTGGACAAAGGAGAGCACAAGGAGGCGAGTCTTCTAGAACGCGGGTTATTGAATCAACCCAATGCATGGACTGTTGGTGAGGTGTCAATGAAGGAGGCTGCAGGTGATCCTTCTATAACGAGGAATGTGCTTTCACCCAAACGCGTGGACAGTAAACAATTTGCAGACTGTTCCAACGTCTTAATGCCTGAAATCAGTTTTCAACAGCGCGCGGTTGGTTCAACGAACTGAATGATGAGCTAGACCATGAGCTGGATATGTTGTGCACATATCTAGGCTCAAATGCGATGTTTGTTTGCTGGTGAGCTAAGGATTAAGGTCTGGAATAACAACATTTAAATGCTTGGAAACCTACCAACGAGTATCACGTAGCGAGTTGGATTATGAGTTGGATGTGTTGTACGCATGGCTAGCTGAATGTGTGTTTGTTGTTAATTTGTTCCAAAATACTATATAAACTGCAAACAAATATACATATAAATTAATATATCAAATGTGCTTCAAACAATGTCAATTTTAATTAATAAAATCGTAAAATGATAATAATAAAAGGATTTTACATAGACCTTAAATACATTCATACCTGGGGCTGAATAGTGATCTGCATGACATAAAATATGCAAAAGATAACAAAACATATATTTAAATGAGTAATTTAACTGCAAAAAATGATAAAAAATCTAGGATCAAAATGTATGTCCCTTCAATTTATGGAGACCTCCTTCTTCAACTTCATTCTCTACTGCATTATTGATAGTCTTTCCTCTGGTCCACATGAGGACTTTTCCATCTACAAGGGAAACTCTGAAGCCTTTATTGTCTAAAGATGAAATGGAAAGAAGATTCTTCTTTAGTCCTGGGACATATAGGACATCCTTCCTTTTCATAGGCTTTCTAGAATCCAATTTATAGGATGCTTCTCCTAACCCTTTAATGGGATATCGGGAATCATCTCCAAGCATTACTTTGTGTGGGGATTCCCTTTGTTCAAGGTATGAGAGTGAATCCTTGAAACCAGTCATGTTCTTGGAGGCACCATATCAATCAATGATGTATCATTTCATGGTGAGACTAGTCCAGTTAGGGCAGAGATCAAAACATATTCTTCACTGGAGTCTTCATCCTTATTTGCTTCCTCTTCTTCTTCTCAATCACTATCTTTAGTAGCATGTGCTTGAAACATTATCATATTATTGATTCTTTCTGCTTTCATGGGACAGTTAATGGAAATGTGTCCTAACTTGTGGCAATTTAAGCATTCAAAGCTTGAGAAATATCTCTTGGGTATTTTAAACCCTCGAGTCTTAGGAGGATGGTCATGATTCTTTATTTTGCCTCTGGTATGGGAAGTTAAGGCTTGATCCTCATTATCATTTAGCTTTTCTTCTCTTGCTGCTATCCTCTCTTCTTCTTAGACACATTCTTCCCATAAATTCCAGAACTTGGTTAGTTTTCTTCTTGAACAAATTCCTCGAATGAAAACTTCCCAATCTCTTGGAAGGCCATTCAAATTTGTCATTACAATTTATTTTTCTTCAAGCATGTCACTGATGGCTTCTATCTGATCCTTTGTTTGAGATACTCTTGTAAATTAAGATTGCATAGTCTCTGAATTTCGAGCTCTTATACTTTTGATTTGATTCCTTAGGTTCATCTTCTTATTAATGTTTCTTCCTTCAAATAGTCTTGATAGGGCATCAAACATTTCTTTTGGAGTATCCATGGATGATACTTGAGGAATCAGATTATCTTTTATTGAATCAACTATGATTCTTTTAGCTATGATCATATCCTTCTTGTGCTTGGATTTGGATTCATCTTCTTATGGTTCTTTCACTTCCTCTTTCAAAAATTTTCCTAGATCATTATCTTGGAGGATGACCATTATTCGATACTTCCATGCTCTGATGTTTTCATCCCCCTCAAGATTTTCATCTAGCTTGGTATTCTTTGTCATCTTTAGAAAACTGAGAACCTCAAATGGAAAGAGATGGAAAGATACTTACTTGCAGAAAGCAGCTCTTGACTCACCGTCTTCTTAATGTCCTAGGGTTTGAAGTAGAAACCCTAATTTTGTAGTTGGGATTATAGGTGGAGATGAATGGTGGAAAAGTTGCTCCCTCTTGAGGTGATGTAGAGTCTATCTTCCTTTTTCTAATATTGATGATAGAACCCTGGGAAAACTAAAACCCTAGTTTGTCCCAACCATAGTAACATGTCCAAAATTGAAAATTCTTGGAATTCAGTTCTGTCACCATAAAAGGATGTGCCCTTCAGAGGCAAATTGGAGGAGCCCTATTTACTGGTTGATATGTCGATGGATTTGTTAAGAACAACATACCCTAGTTATGTAGTGCCTCCTTTAAGGGTGGCTCTGATACCATGTTGATTTTCTTTAAAATTGCTTAGATGATATCTTAAAACAATTAGCCTCTAGAGGATCACTGAAAGAACAACATGCAAAAACAAATAAGAACACAAATATTTTCCTCGAGGAAACCACAAGGGAGAAAACCCCGCAAAACTTCCTAAGTATAGAACTCAACCAGTGCTGTGTATAACCCATACAACAATTGCTCTTTTCTTCTTGGCGCACTAATCCTTCTCTCTCTTGTTAATACAACTTGAGTGTGTGTCCAAATGGAGAGGAGTGCCTCCCTATTTATATTATTCAGTTGAATTGACTACCAACCTAGCAGGTCCGACTTCTCTAACTGTCTGGGCCCACTTAACAACTTAACACCACAAAATAACATTTATTATATTGACACTTGGGTGCTATTGACTCGGATTACATTCAGAGGTTTACATTGCTTATTTCAATGATACTAACAAGACCAAACTCATCTCCCAAAGGAGGAATACAATACATCTTGGAATATATTCAGAAGTTACAATAAATTAACATGAAGTGTGTTATTGCAAGTAGTTTCTAAGAGAGTAGTTTGGCAAGGAGTGGTTCCATCTTGTGTTATGATGTTTAAAGATAACTTGTTTCAATGTTACCTATTGATACTTGTTGGAGGATCTAGTCAGTGAGCCGACTAATCGGAGATTAGGTCAACCACGTAAGTCATGTCAGTTGACCGAACCGACAGGTAGTTACTTGTAACCATTTGTAATCATATATATTAGGTTCTTGATCCAAAAGAGAACTTGGTTCAGTTCTTGTGTATGTATGGACCCTCAGGTAATGCTATAAAATAATTTGTTACTTCATTACCTATTCTTGTCTCTTGTGTCTATTATGTTTATATGTTTCTATGTGTATTATTGGTAACCTTATGTGATCTTTGAGATTACAACATTGGTTCTGTTTCCGGTGGTACATATACGGATGTAATGACCATAAGCATATGATATCAGAGCAAGAGATTAAGGACTAGTGGGAGCGTAAGATAGAAAATTATTTGTAGAAATACGCAAGGAGAAACAGATTGACCATTTCTCAAGAAAAGGAGAAATTCTTCAGTGAAACACATGAGAAGTTTGTAGAGTCGGTACCTTAGCTTTTGAAAAAACTTATGGATGAAAAATCCGGAAGCAACTAAATACCAAGAGCTACTAGGGAAATTGATTTAAGGCGGATGAACAAACTTGTCGGAGTGGTTTGAAAAGATCACAAACGAATTATGTGAAGAACTAGCCATGGAGGAAAGATTTTGGTCGACAGTATTGAAAAAAGGTTTTATACAGACCTCATCGAGCAGTTCCTTTGATCCTTGCTGACCCTTTTGTTCAAATTCCTAATCGATAAGGGAGTGGGCCATATCATAGAGTCTCGTCCATCACTACATGAACCACCACCAAATTGCAACTGGGCAGAGAAGCAAAAGAAGTGGGAAAAATTCATTACTGAAAGGGAGTGGGAGTACTTCCTAAGCAAATAAATATAAATATCCGAGCTTTCTAAAGCATCGGGTAGGCTATGGGGTGGTATTTGGTCATGTGTCGGGATAAAGTAGAAAGGATTCTAGTCGACTGAATAAAATACCATCACTAGCAATGAAAAGTCGACCTAAGAAGGAAATCAAATGGACAATGACACATAAAGTTACATCGGATTTGCAGAGGTTAGAAAGAGAGAAGAGGATGAAAAGAATGGAAGAAAGAAGAGAGCAGGCTATAGCACTGCAAAGAGGGATGACCACTGGGGTGACAGAACAACGAAGAAATCTGCCAGAGTCGGGTCATGACCGACAGGAAGAAGGCATGGATGAATAAACATCACCCATGGAATAAGACTTGTGGATAGAGCAACGAGAAGCTCTCCAATTAGAAATTCCCCAGGAGGTAAGACCCCTGTCTCCGATGGATTTTGAGTACCTGAATTCAGGACATTTTCAAAGAAGAAGTTCGACTAAGAGCCGGTGAGTTCGGTATATGGGGCCGACTAGACGATGAAGTAAATGATGATAATCATTTAGTAATCTGTCAACGAGAGGAAGGAAATTGGGTAACACTTCAAGCATACCCTTCCAACAGAAGTATCCACTTTCTCTACTCGACACATGAAGGAGCACCCCTCCTGCCAAACATAGATTTGCAAAATTTAGAACGGTTGGAACTACAAATACATCAGTGCAGTTGGACAACAACAGAAGAAGTTGACCCAAACTGACTTCTTGTCAAAGAAGAAACAACTAGCAAAACCACCAACGAGAATGAAAGTTCCATCAACAGCAGCTGTGAAGAAAGAGATACGCAGAATATCCCACTACCACCCCCACCACCTCCACTGCCACCTCTCGGAGGAGACAGCGACACCAACATGGGTCATGGATCAACACATATTCCCCTCTATGAGGGCGACGAAGACCCTAGACAACACAGGTTCATCTGCGACTAAATATGGAAGGAAAATCAAGTTACGGTCAAAGAACGACTCATGGCATAGTTCATTGACACTTTATGAAAAATAGCACTGACTTGGTATATGACCTATATCAAGAGAACTTCCCAAGCATCCAAAGCAGATATTAAGGCACAATTCTTATCTTTCTTTAAAACACCAGATGCAAAACATAGGGCAGCCAAAAAGCTGAAAACAACATCTTAGAAACAAGCAGAGTCCATTTGGGAATATGATAAGCGATGGAAATACCTCCTCATCCAGCTAGATTATGTAATTGAAGAACAATTATTAATTCATCGGTTTCTTGCAGGTCTATCACAGAAAATACGGCGGCACATAAGCTTGGAGACGTTTAAAACATATGAAGATGCAATTACCAAAGCTATACAAGTAGAGATGGATGAATATTTCCCAGCATATCTCATCGACACTATGATGGAAGAACATATAGAAATCATGCAAAAATATTTGAAAGAGATAAACCTAAAAAATCAAGTTGTCTGGTGCACAAAATGCTCCACGGCCGGACACACTAAAGATAATTGTCAGCAAGACATAAGTTGACAAGATGTTCGTTTTTTTCAAACAAAATGCTTCTGTGAAATTTGCCAAGAACATGGAGGCCATACAACGAAAGATTTACTATATAACATGAAAAATGGCAAAGCATCATGGTGCGCAATTTGAGAGGTAAAAAGTCACGTAACGACGGACTTCCACCTAAACCTAAAAAATCAACAAACTTACCAAGTAGTCCACCAAATGAATGCAGTCACACAGAATAATGATAACATCTAAATAAGCAATGATCAAAACGAGCCGAATAATCAAAGATATGAAGGTTGTCGATATGAGCTCCAATTCGACAACCGTCGTGGACAATATGGAGGTTGAGGATGATTTTCTGGAAATTGCGACAATCAACCACGACAACCCAGCCAATGCTTTCATGCTATAAATAAGGACATCGCTATGCAGACTATCTATACAAGGATAGAACTGATCTCAAGTTTTACACTAGTTGTGGTGTGGGCGATCACTCATTAGAGGATTGTCCCACCATGCTCGACAAGATTAATAAAAAGAAAAACATTAATGTCTTGTCATGTTTTCAAAAACATGATATAATGCACACAAAGAACCTGCACATAGTTATGCAACAAGGGACAAAAATTGGAAATGATAATCCATGTACTAGCAAGATCAAAGAAAAGAATGATTATCCTAACCTGACAAAACAAAAACAATTATATAACCATTAGAGGAAATTTCAATTTAAAATGGGCCTTCTAAAATTAATACAAATTCCATGTCATCATGTATCAGCCAATCAAAATGCTTTAAAATTTAAAAATGGAGCACCTCTTAAACAATTTCTTAATATAAATTTGGGGATAGGTATCATAAAAGAAACTATTTTTTTTGTTCGTATTTTCAACATATCTCGCCGTGTTTCTACTCAAATTTTGATCAGGAGAGCTCGTTGGATGCGGAATTAAATTCTGCATCCAACGAGTAGCCACTTGGCATACTTTTGAGGGGCCCCACTACCCCAAAAACAACAAATACCTAGAAAAACATCATGATGACATATACCTGAAAAAACGTGATGATGATGATTACATTACCTCGACTCAGGGTCTTGGGACACAAAATCCCATGCTGACGTCACCTACACAGAACGAATAAGAGGCAAGTTAAATCACAATAAAAAATTCCAAAAATAAAAAGTATTCCAAACTATAGAAAAAAACATTTAAAAACCAAAACATTTGAACCTACCTCCTGAATTAATCTACCTGCGTGAATCATATATATATCCCATGCCGGGGACATAAACAAGATCCATGTGGTGGAAATTTCCTCAAAATTGCCACCAGCTTTGTGACTGCTATGAATAAAAGTTGGACATTCCCACCAGATTTGTGATTGCTATGAAGAAAAGTTTTTGCAATGGAAACACTTGTGGAAGGAGTTGTTTTTTTCCACTTGATATGAAGCTAAATAATAATAGTTTAAAAGTTAAAATTGGACCATCAAAGATTCATGACATGAGATAACTTAGATCTGTTTGACAACTAACTTTATTAATGTAATAAACAAAGAAGAGTTTTATATACGTTTTAGTTAGGTTGGCAAAAAATAAACAGAATATTTTTAATAGCGGAAATAACTTCAATTTGAATAATCGTTTAACATCATATCTATGTTTTTTTTAATTAATATAAAAAATAATTGTTTGTTTTTTTTGTTTATTTATTAATATAAAAATCAATTGATTTTATTAATTATATTTTATTGAAAATTAAAAAAACTATACGCTTTGATGTGCCTAGAAAAATCCAACTCATGTACCCTACAGTTTAAACGGATTAAAATAGAAGACGCATAGGCTTAAATGGATCACAAGTAATTTTGACTAGAGTTTAACGTAAACCTTATCAAACTTGTTCTCTTCTATATTGTTTATCTTATTCTTATACATTAAATACCTAATCATAATTAAACTATATTGTTTATCTTATTCTTATACATCAAATACCTAATCATAATTAAACTCTTAATAAGATAAAAATACTCACTTTATGAAAATAATAATTACAATATATATTTAATATATTTTATAAGTTTATTTTTATATTATTTTTATTTATACAATATTTTATATATTTATAAAATATTTTTGAATAAATATAAAAAATTCATAGGTTTGTGTGGCAAATAGCCTTGAGATATTCTCATGATTGTCATGCCATTTGGTGTAATGCAAATTAAAAAAAAGTGGATAATGACAAGGTTGTTTAGTTATTTATTTAAAAGTATATTTTCTTATTTTGATGTTGTATATTAATATAATAATACCAATAATGATGTAATTTGAAAAAAATACCAAAATAAACTATCTTTTGTTTTCCCAAGTTCCCCAGAAAGGAGGGGCTTTTCATCAAATGAAGTATGGTTATAGTTGTGGTAATACTGACCTATCCTCCTAGTTATTAATACCTTACATTTACAAGGCTAAATTGATCTTGCTTAACCATCTATGCACTTTGACGTCACCTACAAAATCATAGTGAGAACTTCACCAGACAGTTAGCATTTCTTCATTCCATCAACCTGTATCCTCCCTAGGATTTCTAGAGCGATAAGTGAAGAACCGTCTTTCAACAAAGGTTTTTGATTATGTGTATTCCAAATTTCCTTACGTTCCTCAACAAACTTCACAAACAAATCTTCCAGTTTTCCACAAATTAGTTCTAGTTATTTTCCAACCTCTTAGTTGTGATACCTAAAGAGATTGGCAACATGACTTTGTTTTCTGAAATCCCTAACTTGAAGCTCTAAGCCTACATGCAAAATAACTTATTTACACATTCTAAACATAATAAAGATATCGTTAGGTACACAGCATAAGATCAAGGGTAAAGTATCTACTATCAATTGAGGCCCAATCCAATATTCTAGTGACAACAAAACAACCTGAAAATGAAGCATATAAGTAGTTCAACAAAGACCAACTACTAGTGAGGGTTCAAACCATTTATTCTCGAGTAGCAATAATATCTACAACTGGCCATCAAAAGTCAAAGGAATAATCAAGATTGCTAAAGGAAGATGAGCACAAATGACGATAACTACAAGAGAGTCATCTCATCTCATGTATGCCATGTAAGCCATGTAGTGCCCATAACAAGATATCATCAAGATGACAAATTTCAACAGACTCGGAGTCAAAGCCTATATACAACATTTGTTAGAGACATGACATCCACATGCTAGAATGATTTAAAGTTAGAATATAACTCCATGGAGAAGATGAAAATATCATAATCTCAAGTAAAGAGAGAAATATCAATGGTTGTTTTCAATATATGTAATTGTGCTACCGGTCACTGAAGGAAGATCTCTTCAATTTTCTATAGACTCGGAGTCAAAGCTTATACACAGCAACCTGTTTTCCTTTATCTTCAGATAAAAAAGCCCTATATTTACAAGTTTTGATTGATCTGGATTACAGATGCCCCTTTATTTAAAATGCATTTGGTTACAGTAGAACTCCAAGCATTGGGTATAACTATATTTATCAAAATACAAGAGAATTTTGTCCTGCGCTGATCTCCTCAGTAATCTAATACTCATGAACTTCAATGTTACTTCACATTTAGTTTTCTATTATCAAAAAATTATATGTAAATGTAGTATATTACACATACCATAGGTAGTTAGAATTTCCCTCAGACAGGCATCAAATTAGTCAAAGATGACTTTTCTAGGTTTCTCATCAAGAATTTGGGTGTTCATTGAGAATCAGTTTTATTAGGCTAAAATAATTCTGCAGCAAGAATTTTGAGCTTCAGAGTCTCATTTGTATTAAACTAAAGCAATCTACTAGACGGGGCCTTCCAATCATATTTTACTTTGGGATCTAACCTTATTGAAGGTCTCGTGGATCTAACTCCATTTAAGCTTCAGTGAAATATTTTGAATCAATTCATCGATCAACCATTATACAATCTTGTTCTTGGTTGGATAACCTAATAAATTTAGGTCATGTCTACTTCTATATCTTACACAGACGACTAGTTCAATGCACAATTGTATTTACCAATTATACTGGATAATACACATATTTATTAAAATCGCATCTCATTTTTGCTTACAATTTTTGCAAGCTATGTTTGAAGTGAATAAAAAAATCACCTGATCTTACCGGACATCCTTAAAAATGATCTTACCGGACAACCTTAAAAAAAATGTACGTTCAAGCCATCCAACCAACCAACAGCGAAGTCAACAGTTGACTTTGAGCCATCCAACCGACTAATAGTGAAGTCAATGATTGACTTTACTACAAAGTCAATGGTTGATTTCACTGCAAAGTCAATGGTTGACTTCGAGCCATCCAACGAACCAAAGTGAAGTTAACGGTTGATTTCATTGTTGGTCATGGTTGACTTCATTGTTGGTCTATTGGATGAGTTAAACGTACATGTTTTTTAAGCTCAAGTGATCTTACCTCTATAAAGTGGACTCCAAATTCAACAACCAAGTTTCCATCAGTAACCGTTTTTCCATCCCAGCATAAGACTAACTTGCCTGAAATCCCATGAAAAATCCAGTAAAAACCTGAGTTTTCACCACTATTTTCGGTGTCTCCACTATGCATGGTACCTGACTCAAAAAGTTGTCAATGCATTATTGCATAATGGATAACCCATGCACCAACCATTCACTGATTTTGATAGTCAAATTGGTGGGAAAATGTTGGCAGAGATTTTGCACATAAAAAATAAAAATTCCAATTATAAATCTCTTCTCATTCTGCATACATAAATAGTAGAAATATTAGGTTTATGTCAAAGAATACTTTGGGTAACGGGTCCTTACAAATTGCATATGCTTCCTGCCAGGCAATTTTGAGTCATAAATTGCCAAATTTATGGATGTTAGGTGATATATCCATCAATGCCTCCTGCATGGACACTTGGACAAGCTTGATAAAGCAAATAATATGCCAATTTAAATGACAAGAGAATGTTGATTTTCCCCTGCTCTTTTTATATCTGGTTACTTTCTGTATCATAACCAAGTTTCCAGATTTTAATGTGGAAACATAAGACAGCAAATCATCCAGATGTGCAAGATTCTGAAATCGAACTTAGGTTAATCATAGAGAAAATGCAAGTATACTCATATCGTGTTTTCATTTTGTTATGGCTTGGTAAAAATGCTTGCATTTGGAATAGGATTATTCGATGGGGCTTTCCACCAAATGAAGTATGGGCATAGCTATGGTGAAAATACTATTTTGCTTGCTGAGGCGATCCATCTAAGTCACTTTAATCATAGCCTAACAACCCTATTCCATTCACTTTCCCCATTCTCTAGCTCTATCCTTCTTTTAACCCGTTAAACTAAGAATAACTGGTAAATTCACGAGTGGCAAGGTGGAAAGAAATTATACGCTTTTTCCTGCATTAATCTGGCACTTTAGCTGGTCAATTTGCATGTAATTGAACATTAATATGTTGATTCAATATGAGTAATGTAAACATAGTGAAAGGGTGTAAACCCAAAGAGAGAAAAATGTTGAAATCAAGGGTGAGGTGAATTCTAATCTCGGGTGTTGTCTTCAAATATAAACTCTTATCTTCACAGTTTAGATAGTAATGAAGTTTTCAAAGAGTTGATGCTAGTATACAAATATCTTCCTGACATATTCTCTAAGATAACTCTCTATGGATTGATATTTTTACAGTTTAGAAAGGCTCTTC
This sequence comes from Pseudotsuga menziesii, assembly GCA_001517045.1. Taxonomy (NCBI): domain Eukaryota; kingdom Viridiplantae; phylum Streptophyta; class Pinopsida; order Pinales; family Pinaceae; genus Pseudotsuga; species Pseudotsuga menziesii. Next base: position 34,578 of record LPNX010582195.1, on the reverse strand, counting down.
CTACAACTGACCTACTTATGCTACAGGTGATGGGACATATGAAGATATTCTATTGAGCATTTAGAAACATACCTAACACTTTGCATCAACAAACTTTAACCGTTCATGGGTATTGGTTGTATGTTCAACTAGAGATTGTTGTAGGAGAACAATTTATTTGAGAATATTCTTGCAGATAAAGGGACGAAAAACATCTTTAATTGTGTACTCACGATTACATGCATTCTCTGATTCATTTCTCCTTCTATCCTCACTCTCTGTAGGTGCCATGGATTCAACAAGACTCCTACTTTCCCTGCTATCTTATATCCCACCAATTGTAGACAGTGCATCAAGCTTCAACATTGCATCCTCTATCCGTACCTCAGTGCTTCCTTCTTCATTCATATCCAAACTCTTGATCCTCGATATCTCTCAGCGAGTTCTTGAATTATTCTCCCTAAAACAATGCATGTTGGGAAGTAGAATCCTTCTCTATCTCCATTTCCATTCCAGTAGTCATTTCTCCATCCCTGCCTTCCTCTTCCTCTTCCACTTCACTGCTACCAACGGTTGTAGCCATGGATTGCTTGCAGGTCATCTATTCCTTGGTGAAAGGGTGAAGAAGCTTCACTGGATGATTGGAGATTGTATATCTACAATTAATAATCATGCTTCCAACCCTAAAACAAAACACGTGATATTTAGAATGGATGATATAAGCTATGATCATTGACAATTTGAAACAAAAAATGCTAGAATTTTATCATTTAATAGATATGATATAGGATCTTATCTGAGAGAATAACATGCACATCAATAATCACAAGAGACAAGAGACACAAAGAATTTTCCTTGGGGAAACCATAAAGGAGAAAACCCCACAACTTCCTCAGAGATAGAATGAGCACCAATAGAAAAAGTAAAACCCAAAGATACAAAGATGATCTCTCACAGTTGTTCTCTCTCTCACTTGTGTGAGCTCCTCCTCTCTCATTCATGTGCTACTGTTGAGTTAGTGTGTGTGACAAATAGAGAGTCTCACTCTCTATTTATACTTGTTTTTTACTTGACAATTACTCTATAGGGACAACCTCACCAAGAGAGTCTAATAGCCCTAATACAACTCAATTGTGGGGACTATTGCCCCAACTTACAATAGAGGGTTAACCTAAATGACTTTACATGACTTTATTATATTAATGACTCTCCCGATCGGAGGAACAAACATCTCCATTGAGGTACAATGAAATACAATATAAAAGATACAAGTGAATACATTAGAGGAAATTTCAACTCAAAATGGGCCTCCTAAGAAAAATAAATAAAATAATAGTTAAAATCTCTTGATCGAAATTTGAGTAAAAACACAGGGAGAAATGTTGAAAATATGAACAAATTTTTTTTTTTTGTGATACCTATTTCCAAATTTATATTAAAAATTTGTTTAAAACCTATATGGTATTTCAAATTTAAAGCAATTTCATTGGTTAACCCATGATGACATGGAATTTGAATTATGGTTAAAAGGCCCATTTGAGTTGAAAATTTCCTCTAATACATTCTGAAGTTACAAATACATCAACACTACCTCTTAACTAGGAAGGTATTCTCTCCTGTGGGGGGCAGAGCAAGTGGTAAAGTGGAATAGTTGAAATTGGTTGTAATTGGAAGGGATCATGTTCAAATCCCCCCAAATTTACCCGTGCACCATGGTTTGGGCTCTGTGGATGCACCTAGGGGTATAATGGTAGCGGGATTGGATCCCTGGACCTTGTGTCACACGACTACCAGCCCGTCCCTAGTTTTCGATTCCCCTAGTTACAAAAAAAAAACTAGGAAGGTATTCTCTTGACACGGTTCATCAGCACAAGTATTCATTACTGAATCATCATCATCATTGCTCCAGCTACCTCGAGTAAATGATATTCTCTCTCAATTCTACTTGTCATAGGAATTTCTATAGAGCCGGCCTTTTTTCATGTTGGATGTCGGTCTCAGCACTTATATCCAACCATGGGAGGCCCAACCTTCCACCATGTTGAAAAGGCTCAGCACTTACATCTGACCATGGGAGGCCCAACCTGCCACTATGTTAGAAAGGATCAGCACTTACATATGACCATGGGAGGCCCAGCCTTCCACCATGTCATAAAGGTTCTACACTTACATCCAACCATGGGAGGCCCAGCTTGCTGCCATGTCAGAAAGGATCAGCTCTTACATCTGATAATGGGAGGCCCGTCCTGCCACCATGTCAGAAAGGGTCAGCACTTACATTTGACCATGGCAGGCCCAGCCTACCACCATGTCAGAAAGGATCTGCACTTACATCCGCCCATGGGAGGCCCAACCTACCACCATGTTGGAAAGGCTCAGCACTTACATCTGATCATGGGAGGCCCAACCTGCCACCATGTTAGAAAGGCTCAACACTTAATCCACTGGCATGGTAGGACACACCTACTACCATCCGGGGAAAGGCTCTGCAATTACATCTGACCATGGGAGGCCCAACCTGCCACCATGTCAAAAAATCTCTCAGACTCGTCACTTCCCCTTGGAAGGAACCTCGATCTGAAGAACACCAAGCTTCTCTCTGAAGTACTCAAAATTCACTATGGCCATTTCTAGCATAGGATCAAACAAGGCTGATTACGTCCAAGGATAACCTATAAGCTTCTCCATGACTGATTACATCCAAAGAAAACCTATAGGACTGATTACGTCTAAGCAACCTACGATATTCGCCAGGATTTCATGCTTAGACAATATGTCTCACCGGCTATGCTAGAACTCATCACTCCCTCTTTTGAGAGATCTCAATCTGGATCACTTACTAGAGCTTCACTGCTCCTCTTTGCATAAAAAATGCAAGTCAAATCAATCAAATCAAATAGTAATTTTCAAAAGAAACATACTACCTCACAAATAGTCGAGCAAGTGGCAATGTATTTTTCCTCAATTGTACTCAGCGCCATGCAGGACTCCATCCTGCCAAACAAGTAGCCCATATTGGATCTCAAATTGAAGAAGCAACCCAAGCTGCTCTTCCTCTCAATGGTGCTACCAATCCAAATCAACATAACCATGCAGGTTAGTCTTCTGATTCATATTATACTTGATTCCATACTCAACTGTACTCTTTAGGTATCTCACTGCATGCTTTGCAACCAGGTGAGCATGTCTTGGGTTTGTTAAGAACTGGCTCAGGTCGTTCACAACAAAGCATTTTTCTAGTCTTGTATTTGTTAGGCACATCGATGAACAAATCATCTAATGATACATCGTGGCATCAAACGTCTCTGATGAAGCATTACTCAATAGCTTCAGGTTCAATGCCATAGGTGTGGCCATATCCTTGCAATCCATCATCCAGAACCTCTTCAGGATCTCCACTACGTATTTCTCTTGTCCAAGGGAGATTCCATCTGCACTCTACCACACCTCCATGCCTAGAAAGTAATGCATCATACCCAAGTCCTTAATCTCGAAATTGGTAGCAAGTCTCCTTCTTGCATATTTAATGAGTTCCTCTTTTCCTATCAAGAATAGGTCATCCACATATAACAGAAGCATACCTGATATTCCATCTTCAACCTTGAGTCAAAGGTTGAAATCCTCTTTACTTTCAGTAAATCCTAGATCCACCAGTAATTTGTCTATCCTGTCGTACCATGTCAAACCTCAGGATCTTCTGTGGTCACTCCCTCTGAAGTGGAGAATCATTCTCCTTCTGCCTTTCGTACTCTATGTATTGAAACATTCTGTAATGGGGTGGCAAGTAGCTTTTCTGCTACTAATATACCCATATGGGGTCACTGGATACCAAGATCCTCTATCTTGAACTTTGTTGAAAAATTCTTCTCGCACCCATCTATGAGATTTTCATCCTATATAGGATTTCATATTCGAACTTGTAGCAAAGGCTAAGATCCTCATCACTCTAGGTGATGTTCAAGCTCCTTATGTAACTGTATGTACTATCCCATGGGTTCCTGAGCTCATAAAAGGCCTGCTTTAATTTGCATGCATGAGTATTACTACCATATGTCTCATCTCCCAGTGGCTTCTCTACGTATACTTGACTCCTCATTGGTGCAAATGTCTCTTCGTAGCTTATGCCTTCTTTCTGTGAGAAACCTCGTGCTATGAATCTTGCCTTGTATCCCATGATGTTGCCATATACTACATGTTCTATCTTGTATATCCATATGGAAGAAACTATGGAATTCCCTTCAAGTTTCGACACCGCATCCTAGTCATCATTCTTCTTGAACTGGTACTCTTTTGATCATAGTCTCCTTCCCTTTCTTCTTGTCTACTTGTTTATAGCTGGAAGGGTCTGCATCAATGATGTCGCTTAACCATGTCACATAACTAGAGTGTGTCTGAGGCCTCTTGAAGTATCGTCATACTATTCTTCATTTATATTCTTTTGAAGCTTTTTCTTTCTCTATGGAATCTTCGACTGGGAAATCTTCAGGTTTCTCTTCTGAACTGTCGTCACCTTATTCTTTGGAACAAGTCACATCCTTCTTTTCTTATAGGAGATTATATGTGATCTTTCCTACAAGTCAAATGAACCAGTCGTATGGTTAGAAATATTTCATAATGGAAAATTCTTATGCATAAATATATAATCATGAAACTATTTTATCCAATACAACTTTCATCCATATCTTGTATACACAGAAACTTTCCAGATGCCTTCCATCTCTACCATACCATTATTAAGATTGTGCACTAATCCCAATATGTTAGCAAAGAGTTTTTATCCTAGATAAGTAGCAATGGAGTGTTGTATAGCACTATAGGCTACTTACCCATAACATGCATAGTAGTATATTGTTCATTAATGCAGAAATTCTATCACACATAATACATTTCACAACTAAACAGTGTCATATAAACAACTAGATGTATAGGAAAAAACAATTCAAATACTTATCTTTATTTGTTTCATGGGTAGACTCCTTCTTGAGCCTTTATCTTCATCATCTTCTTCATTCGTAACATCATCATTTCTTATCCAAATGCTAACATGGATAAAAGGTTCTTCAAGAAATGAGTCCTTCATATTCCTCATCGCCTGAGGGATATTCTTTAAATCGTGAGAGCTTGATATTCAGTTTCTCCCATCTTCTCTTCTCTTATTATGAGTCAAGCTTATTCATACGTGCACTCTTCTCAGAGTCTTATGAAGGTAATCACTTCCTTCTGGCACACATTCCTCGAGTGAATGAATCCCATGATACTGGGATGCCATTCAAGGTGCTTATAACAATATCTTATTCTTCTTCGATTGCTTCATCATAGCATCGAACACTTCTTTTTGGTGTCTTCAAGGATGACACATCAGGGATGAGATGATCTTTAATAGAATCTACAATGATTCTCTTGGCTCTATCCTTAGCCTCATCTCCCTCTCGCTCTTAGAACTTCTTTACTAAAATAATGATCTAAGTCAATTTCTTCAAGGATCATAGAGTTCCTATACTTCCATACTTGGAAGTTATCATCTTCACCAAGCTTGTCATCAAGTTGGTCTGATTATTCATTTTTAAATGAGAACCTCAAATGTAAATAGCAAAAATTAGATCTTACTGATTTGAGCTATAAATTTAGATCAAATGTAAATAGGGTTTGTTAGAGAAACCCTAATTTTAAAAACTTGGAATTTCAAACTTATGATTGGATATAAATATGGGTCTCTTTAATGTGAGCTGCCAAATATACTCCTTTTCTTAAAACAGTGGAGGGAAGCTCATGGGACAGGAAGCCCTAGTTTTCTAATTTATTCTATAGAAATGTTTGATATTGTTTCTACGGTATCTCTGAAATTACTGCTCTTGTCTGTCTAAAACTTCACTATGAGGTATTCTTGTCTGTCCTCCTTCTAACACCGCAGTTTAGAGTAGAATTAGTTTCACAAATTTGGAATTATGCGCGTTTTCCCAAGGTGACTTATTTCATGACTTTTCATAATATAGAACTTGTACGAACGTCTAAGTGACACTATTTCACCTTCGGGGTATGAAACTTTTACCACATAAAGTACAGTCTGTTACCTATTTGGAACATCTTGATAAATTTCATTTGGACCTTCATAGACCGATATATAGCAATTCTCCCTATGTCACCTTTTTAGGCTTGAATCCTTAGAGAGTCTAGAACCCTGACTTGGAGGAATCATATCTCCTAGATGTAGGAATTTATATTCAGGATGTAAAATTTTTGGCTCGTAATCCTTCTCCAATATCGATATATATCGAACGTACCAAAACTACTAGTTTTAGTATTTTAGGGTTTTCAAGCATGGAACCCTAATTTCCATTTGCTGCCATTGCAGCTATATTTCGGCTATAGATTGAAACTTCTCTGATTTAGAAACTGATACAACCAATAGATGTGCCCTAGTGAGGTGTGTTAGCCTATCCCTCCTTTCTTGATGATCTCTGGAGAGAACACCTTCAACTAGGAATCCCTAGTTCCCGCAGCTGCACAGTGCCTTCTTTTAGAGAGGCTCTGATACCATGTTAGAATTTTATCATTTAATCAATATGATCTAGGATCTGATCTGAGGGAATAACATGCACAAAAATAATCACAAGAGACAAGAGACACAAATAATTTTCCTCAGGGAAACCATAAAGGAGAAAACCCCGCAACTTCCTCAGAGATAGAATGAGCACCAATAGCAAAAGTAAAACCCAAAGATACAAAGATGATCTTCAACAGCTATTCTCTCTCTCACTTGTGCAAGCTCCTCCTCTCTCACTCATGTGATACTGTTGAGTGAGTGTGTGTGATAAATAGAGAGTCATTCTCTATTTATACTTGTTTTCCACTTGACAATTCCTCTACAGGGCTGACCTCACTATGAGAGTCTAATAACCCTAATACAACTCAATTGTGGGGACTATTTCCCTGACTTACAATAGAGGGTTAAACTCAATTACTTTACATGACTTTATTATATTAATGACTCTCCTGATCGGAGGAACAAACATCTCCATCTGGGTACAATGAAATACAATATAAAATATATAAGTGAATATATTCTGAAGTTACAAATACATTAACAGAAAATGTATACTGGCCGCAAGCATGCAAGTTGCACCACAATATTTAGAATGGATGATATAACCTCTGATCATTGACAATTTGAAACATAAAATACATATTGGCCACAAGTGTGCAAGTTGCGCCAAGAGTAGCAAAATTCTTTATAGCACAATCAATATGAGAGTTCAAACACTTTTTTACAATATATATATATATATATATATATATATATATATATATATATATATATATACGCTTTATTGAGCCCATATCAAAATTTCAAAACGCAGAAGATATATATAGGCATGCTTGATATATACAGAAGATTTCAAAATGCTTTATAGAAAAATGTGTTGTATGAGATATCTAACACTTGTGGGTCAGTGTTTCTCTTCCAATTCGTTCCTATTACACTGAAAAATAGGAAGATACACACTAAAACCCAGATAGTATACTGCATTTTACTGTATCTAGAAAAAACCATTCCGAAAATTAATTTATTGAATGAATAGTCGATTGAAAATGAAAACTTTCATCCCTGGGTTAGATCGGTTGAGTGTTAAGGACAAAGATATGGAAATAATGATCTCGCAAGGTAAGGAACACTGGAAAAATTTGTGCAATAGCTTCTAAATGAAAACTCACCTAGTTGTACCTTGATGGGAAATGGCTATTTCAAAAATGGTTGAGTCCTGATAACTTTATTTTGTTGATTTGGGATTATGTCCTTATCAACAGACATGAGGACTGAACATAACATACAATGTCTTTTCCCTAGCCTCCCTTTATAATAATTACAAGTTGGATTTTGTGGGAAATTTTCTATGAAATTTAGTAGCTGTGAACTTTTCAAGACGCCTGTAGATGAAATTTGGTAGAGGTTGAATTTTCAAGACTCTTGTAAACCACCACATAGCATTATACATCTTTCAAAGGTAGACAACATCACGCCACAGTTACATCCATGAATTATTATCGTTTCGTTTGTGTAACATAGTGAATAGTGTTAGAACAGTAATCCCACCCCTTAGTACCTTAGCCTAAGTCCCTAGTCAATTTTATTCCATTTGTGCATTAATACACTATGATTTGGACTTAGGTGGATTAATTGGACATAAAAACCAGTTAAATTGGGACTTTCACACCTACATGAGTGCCCTAGCTTAGTCAAACCTCCACATGTGCACCATCATCATTGTTTGTGTGCTCCCATTCATTTAATGTGGACATTGTGGTTGACTAGGAGCACTAGATTTTGTCCAATTTGGATTGATTTTGAGAATTTAATGCCACCTAGAGCCTCTCACCCACCTTATTTTTGACACCCACGCATGCCAAGGATTCATGGTTGCTCCAACACACCTCATCCACGTCCACACCTCCATTCGTGACCATTTGGGCTGAGTTGGAGCGAGTTTGGCCCACCTAGGGGGGATTGACCTGGGTTTCGCGATCGCTCAACCATGTCAAAGGTCTCTAAACCCATCATTAGTGATTGCAACAGCCTAATGGTGTCAATTCCCAAACAAAAAGCTAAGAATGGCCTCAAGAGGTAACATATGGTGGTTTAAGGTGTTATTGGTGGTCCTAGATGCCTAGAAGCTTCATTTAGGGCCTAAATTAGAGGTTCCATCCCTTCACAATGTCTAATATCCCAGGACCCTCCCTCCCACCAATCCCTTCCATTTATATTTGTCCTCCCTCCATCCCCCC
>LPNX010582195.1:0-25326 GCA_001517045.1 Pseudotsuga menziesii | reverse complement strand
TATATATAAGTGGTAGCTCGTGAATGGGTAACTAGTATCCAAGCATGGATAAGTGAAGTTTAATATTTTATATGCACTAATCGCATATGCGATTTGGCGATCACGTAATACAAACTTCCCATTGAGTAAAAATATGTGTATCCATATTGCATATGTGATTTGAAAAACACGTAACACAAACTGCTCGTTGAGTAAAAAGCAGTGTATCCATATCGCATATGCGATAAAACGGACATGCGTTACATCGCATATGCGATATGTGTTATATAAAAAATGTTGGGTTGTGTGCTGTGGGTCAGTTTTACTGTAGAAAAAGACATAATTTTTTTGAAACCGTGCACATAGTACTGTTCAACCTACAATTTAATCATTACTTACACAAATCCATAGGCTTTATACAAGTATGGGTGGATTTCAATGGGGAATGTACGTAATATAGGTCGAAAGTCAATGAGGAAGTTTCTTACATCAGAAGAAGCTGAAAATAAAAAAGAAAAAAAGAGGGAAGATTCAAGAAATCGTCGACATTCATTGGATGAGCAAATAGTTCCCATTCTCGCTTAACAGATACCTGGCGTAGAGGCTGAGGAAGATAATGCAACATTAAAGGAATTTGGTTATAGGTGAGAGATATTATTGATCCATTATTAAACGGACAATATTGTGAAGAGTTCAATAATTATGTTACTCCCGATGCAAATGTGACTCAGCAACAACCATGCCAAGTGGTTCAATCTCCTAATCGAAGTTGCCAGCCTGTAGTGGATGTAGATGACACTCCAGCATTTCAAACGGCAAGAAATATCGCATCAAAACGAAAGAGAACTCCTAAACACATACAAGTGGGCAAGAGCGAATTGACTTCCATGGAAGGTAAGATGGCTAAATGCACTATCCTTTGTCATTGTTCTAAAATAATGAAACAAAATTTTGATAACAAATCTGAAGTCAGTAAATGCCAATTGTTTTTAGCTTTGCTTAAATATAGAAATATGGAAACTGCTAGAAGAAATTTAGGAATAATAAAATTGAAGAGTATCGAATCAAGTAATCACATTGTTAGATCTCTTGCTATTGCATTCACATCGATTGGTTAAAAAACTCGTTCACAGGACTGTAATCTGGCTCGTCGCGTATTGGCTAAATCAATCCCACAAGATAACGTCGTTTACTTAAATGCACATCACAAATGGTGCCTTTACATCCAAAGACACTTAAAAAAATATTCAGTAAGAAGAGACAACCTTGATGTAGAGGGACAAATGGAAACCTTATGGAAATTTAGCGGTAGGTTTCCGACCCGTAAATACATGAAGTTAGTCGAAGTAGTGAAGGGACTAGTGCACACGTTTTGGCATGATAACACTAGGCCTTCTTCTAACACAAAAGATGTGTTAAAACACTGTAGGGGTTCTATGAACAATGAAACTCATGTTAAACATTATCTTGACATGACACAAACTCAATTGCTATAGATGTTTAAAGTTTCCCATGAGAGCTAAGGCTCGAGAAAAGATCTTTTGAAAAATGCAAGCCTTGGTATGTTAGAATCAATATGATCCAAAACAATTGTTGTTGTGGATACCATATAGAGTTTGATCTATATTATCATACATTTGCACATATATGTCATTTTTTGCATCATAACCATGTGCAGGAATGCTCAAGTACAGTACCGCCAATGTCATCCAAAGATTTCATCCATAGCATGATGTGTCCGAGGCAATATGGGAAGACACATTACTTAAAACAATGTGTAGAGGGTTCTTGCAACATTATGGTATGATTGCATCCATGAGAGTGAAGATCAAGCATTCAAGAATGCAATTGTCGAGAAGAAGAACTATCAGTACGAGATATATCATCTACATGATGGAAAAGAAAGTAGGAAGATTAAATTGGTGAATTCATAGGTACCTTCATGTACATATTTTTATGTTGTTTTTTAACACTGTTTATTCTTTTACACCAGGTGCAAGTATGTGATTTTATTTCATAGTTTCGTGGAAATATCCAATAGTACATTCAACATGTCGATATGGAACGATGGCAAGATGAGCAATTCAGAATATGCTGGGACACCTTCCCTCTCAAAACAATACTATTAGTGGTTGACTTCGCAGAAAATTACACCCTACAACCACAAAATGAAATACGAAGTCAATACTATCACTCAGAGAAGGTGAGCATGATGGTCCATATCACATCTCGACATGGCCCAGATAGCAATGAAGAGAAATGTGTGATACTGAAAGAAAGTCACTTCTACATAAGTGATGACCGGACCCATGACATCCATTACGTGTAGCATTGCTTTAAATTATTATATGATCATGTGATAGATATGGATATACCATTTTATCATCATTTCATTTGGTCAAATGGTTGTGCTGGATAGTACAACAATGCACGTGTATTTCAATGGTTGTGTTTGTTGCACATAAAATACAAGGTGCCACATATGTGGAACTACTTTGAAACTGGTCATGGAAAAGGAGAGCACGATGGTGCTGGTGCATGCATAAAAACCGTCCTTCGAAGGGAAGAGATGAATTTTACAGGTGCTCGCCTTCGAGACGCTGAATCTATAGTGAAATGGTGTGCATCTTCCATGGGAGAACAAGCGACAAGGAAACACCTAGTGCAGAGAATATTTTGGGGGGTGACCAGTGTGGACCAATGCCAAACACATCAGGTGAACACAGTGCATGGAACTTGATAGTTTCATTCAATTAGAAGCTCAAACAACTCGGCCCTACAAATTTTGACAAGATTGAAGACTTGCTTTTGCAGTTCCTGTAGCATCAATGAATGGGTTTATTGTGAGTATAAATATACAGTTGATACATGGGATCAAGTGACACTTGGCACTGATTTCAAGGGGGTTAATGAAATATACCATTTGGAAGATGATCAGACACACATTTATACAGAATATGATCACATATCGGATCTCATACAAGCAGGTACAAAAAATTAAATTAGTAGTACCTAAATTAGAAATTTAATTTATGTATTGTTAACTCGACCTATTTCCTTACACAAGTCAGATATATGTAGTGCTTTCCCCAAAAAATAATGAACGGGGTTCTGACTATTGGTTGGCACATTGCTTAGAGGGGAAACAAACCATTCTCGAACTCATTACAGATGATGAAAATATTGAATTCCCAACTGGCTTGATGGTTATAAAATGGGAGTGCTTGACACTAGTAGCACAACAGAAAAGGAAGGGTGGGTATGTATATCATGATTATAGACCAGGAGCTATTGTATACCACTTCACCAACCTAGTAGTTGGTATAGACATCAACCTGCGCACACTTTCTAACAAAAATAGGTCACATGTATGATATTTTATACCTCATATAGAGCATGAAATATTTATGGACACCATTGGTAGCAGAGATGATCCAGATGGCCTACTCGAGTGAGTGCATTATCAGGTGTTACTAGATTGTAAAGTGTGGCTAGATTGTCAGGTGTGTTATTTAACCTTTAAAATGCATGCTGAAGCACAATTTCAATTATTTAGCCTTAGTTTATTCCCAATTTAATAAATGTGATTGACTGATACCATTCATAGACATAATATTATTCAGAGGATACTGGACACTACAAACATGATCGTACAACCTCAGGTGATTTGGTTATCTATAAATCATGTTTGCACATTTTCATTGGGTTCTCTTTATTTTCTTATGAGAGTACTAATGTTTAGCCTTTCATGTGACTAGGATACAAACTCCATCTATGGCACGTTGGAGACGTCAAGAACAACTCGATGTCTTTAGACACCAACAAATAAAAATCGAAAAATAACATGCTCTCGAGTTGTTGAAATTTACTTTTTTTGATGTTTTTATATTAATGTACATTTAATTACATTGTTGGTTCAACTCTTGAAACTCTAGCATTAGTGGGTCAACGCATGAAAACCATCAACCGTGGCTGTGTTGGTAGGGTTCCCATATCAACCTTTCCCATACAGACTTGCAGGAGCCAACGACATGTAATTTTGTTACTGCGTTTGTTTTTTTGCTCCCAGGCCAAAAATCACCAAGTGTCCCTGAATGACATTTTCATGCAACTTTCAAATGGAAAGCTCGAAAATCGGAGGTTGGATCGAAGAATTGTTCACTATGTTGGTATCCTGGCATGCGATTACCTCTACGTGGCCCTCTCCCTCGTGTTTTCAAGGCCCAGTGACTTGATTTTGCTTTGAATTCATAAACTAGGGTTTTACTCAGTTTCCTTCAATGCAACTCTATCATTGGTGGGTCAACTATGCAAAACCCTTGACCATGCCTATGTTGGTAGGGTTCATAGGATATTTTATTCTCGTACTAAAGTATAAGCTAACAACCCGCATAATAAAACTAGGGTTCACGAATTGAGACATGTAACTACAAACTAGGGTTTTATGACCTATTTATGTTTGAAGATCAAATTAGATTGGTTAGTATCATTTAAGTAGAAACCAAAAGGACATATACCTATTCTATGCACATACATGAAACAAAATGAATAGGGTTGAACATGGATCACAAGTGGAAGTTCCCATGTATGCATGACTTAGAATTTGAAACACATGTACATGAATAACAAGCAAAATGGACTAAGGTTTATATCATTACATTGTTTTTATGACCTATTTACAACTTATGAGATGGAACTAGGTTTTTGTGACCTCTTTACAAGTTATGAGATGGAAGTAGGGTTTTATGACCTCTTTACAAGTTATGAGATGGAACTAGAAACACATGTACATGTACAAATTGAAAACCAATTAGGGTTTCATGAACTACAATTACATGCTATAACTAGGGTTGAGAAGTTATGAGATGGAACTAGGGTTTTGTGACCTCTTTACAAGTTATGAGATGGAAATAACAACACATGTACATGCACAAATTGAAACCAACTAGGGTTTCATGAACTACAAATTTCATGCTATAACTAGGGTTGAGAAGTTATGATATGGAATAGGGTTTTGTGATCTCTTTACAAGTTATGAGATGGAACTAGAAACACATGTACATGTATAAATTGAAAACCAACTAGGGTTTCATGAACTACAAATTGCATGCTATAACTAGGGTTTCATGAACTACAAATTGCATGATATAACTAGGGTTTCATGAACTACAAATTGCATGCTATAACTAGGTTTGAGAAGCTATGACATGGAAGTAGGGTTTTGTGACCTCTTTACAAGTTATGAGATGGAACTAGAAACACATGTACATGTACAAATTGAAAACCAAATAGGGTTTCATGAACTACAAATTGCATGCTATCACTACGGTTGAGAAGTTATGAGATGGAACTAGGATTTTGTGACCTCTTTACAAGTTATGAGATGGAAGTAGAAACACATGTACATGTACAAAATGAAAACCAACTAGGGTTTCATGAATTACAATTGCATGCTATAACTAGGGTTGAGAAGTTATGAGATGGAAGTAGGGTTTTGTGACCTATTTATAAGCTATGAGATGGAACTAGCAACACATGTACATGTACAAATTGAAAACCAACTAGGGTTTCATGAACTACAAATTGCATGCTATAACTAGGGTTGAGAAGTTATGAGATGGAACTAGGGTTTTGTGACCACATTAAAAGTTATGAGATGGAAGTAGAAACACATGTACATGTACAAATTGAAAACCAACTAGGGTTTCATGAACTACAAATTTCATGTTATGTATGGTATGTTATGTTAGTATGGTATGATGTTAGTATCATAGGGTATTGTAGGGTATGATGTTAGTATTGTAGGGTATGGTATGGTATATTAGTATGGTATGGTATGTTAGTATGGTATCATGCTAGTATCATATATGATGTTATGATGTTAGTGGCATGGCTATGATGTTTGATTATGGAATTTAGGTAGTGTATGGTATGGTTATGCCATGTTAAAAAGTTGAGGATAGCCATAATGTTAAAAAGTTGATGATAGTTGAATTTAGGTAGTTGTATGGTATGGTTATGGTTATGGTGTCTAGTGATTATCTCCCATGACTTACTTAATGGTTACTTGATCTTAGTTGGATGAGTCATAAATTCTTCCTTGAAGTATTGGAAATATTCAAATAGTCAGTATGATATATCATGATAAGGTCTAATATCATAATATCACATAGGTGAACCACACATATCATGTTCCAAATCAAGTCAACCATATATGTATAAATTTGAACCTTGATTTACATTTGTTCAAATTCCAAACCATTCTATGTACATTTGTTCAAATTCCAAACCAATATAACATTTTTACTTACTATACATGAGTAAGTTATGGTGGGTTGCGATGCCTCACTAGTAGTGACCCCGATTGGGTGCTCTTCAAGCACAACTTGCTCACTATATATATATATATGTGTGTGTGTGTGTGTGTGTGTGTGTGTCAATGTCAAAAAATCAATGGGTGCACGAAAAACATACTTGCATGTACAAATAAAACTATACTACATGGAGGGACAATGAATTTTTCAAATAAAGCGAGACATACATGTACCATGGGGGGTGGAGAGGTGGGTGAGCGACGACCCCGATTGGGTGCTCTTCAATAACTGCTCGCTTACTATCAAGCTGCATAAAACAATACATATGTCAATGTCAGCATATCTAGGGGGGAACAAGGAAAAAGATACTTGCATGTACAAAAAGAAATATAAGCAAGATAAACAATATATAAATATACCTGGGGGACGTGAGGAGGTGTGTAACCAGTGGGTTGAACAACTGTCAACGGGATAAAAGGATTTCTACATGCATTAGCGAAGAATGTCTCTTGCTGGATAGCATAATCAAAATCATGTTCCTACGTACAAAAGGATAAAGATAAAATTAGACAATTTCAAATAATTATAAAAGTACATGTTGAACCACTAAAAGGAAAATTAAAGAAAGCGAGACATAAACATACCTACTGGTGGGTCAAAGGTGGGTTAGCCTTAATTTTGATTTGGTGCTCTTCGAGGACCACTGCCTCACTAGAAGCCTGCATAAAGTAACATATGTCAATGTCAGATAATAAAAATAAAATGAGACATATATACTACATGGACGGAAAATGATGTTTTCAAAGAAAACGAAACATACATGTATATGGGGGGGAAGAGGTGGGTAGCCAACAACTTGGATTTGGTGCTCTTAAAGCACCACTGGCTCACTATATGCCTGCATAAAGTAACATATGTCAATGTCAGCAAATACAAATAAAACAAGACATATACTACATGGATGGAAAATGATGTTTTCAAAGAAAGCAAAACAGACATGTACTTGGGGGGGGGGAGAGAGGTGGGTCACCAAAATCCTGGATTTGGTGCTCTTCAAGTACCATTGGTCCAATAGATTCCTGCAAAAATTAACATATGTCAATGTTAGATAATACAAAGAAAACGAGTCATATACAAGATGGACGAAAAATGATTTTTTCAAAGAAATAGAAACATACATGTACATGGAGGGGGGGGAGGGGGGTCCCCAATCACAAAAGGTCATTCCCTTGGCATAGATATCATGCTACGTAACAAAACATAAACATACAATTATAAAATTTCTAATAATTAAAATAATTAATGATGAATTATTAAAAGCATAATTAAAAACATAATTAAAATAGTACCTGTGTCTGGGAATCTTCCTTTACACACGAGGGACTTGGATGGGATTCCACAAACTCATCCTTCCCACCTTGCATGAAACATACTATATCCTTATTAGGACATATTGAATGTTGCAATCTATACTATAAATATGTAAATAACGATAACAAATTAAAAAGTATAGCTGTGGTGAAAAGACTATTTTGCTTGCTGAGGTGAAAAGACTATTTTTTCTGGTATTTCTTGTATTTTGGGGTATCGGGGTCCATCAAAAGTATGCCGAGCGAGTACTCTTTGGGTGTGAAATTTAATTTCACATCTCGGGAGATCTCCCGATCAAAATTTGAGTAAAAACACAAGGCAAAATGTCGAAAATAAGAACAAAAAAGTAGTTTTCTTTTATGATACCTATCCCCAAATTTATATTAAAAATTTGTTTAAGACCTATATGGTATTTAAAATTTAAAGCAATTTCATTGGCTAACACATGATGACATGGAATTTGAATTATGGTTAAAAGGCCCATTTGAGTTGAAATTTCCTCTAATGCATTCCGAAGTTACAAATACATCAACACTCCCTCTTAACTAGGAAGGTATTCTCTTGACATGGTTCATCGGCATAAGTATTCATTACCGAATCATCATCAAAGATGGATAATCATCATCACTGCTCCCGCTATCTCGAGAAAATGGTGATATATCTCAATTCTACTCGTCATAGGAAGTTCTATAGAGCCAACCTTTTTTCATGTTGGATTTTTGTCTCAGCACTTATATCCGACCATGGGAAGCCCAACCTTCCACCACGTCGAAAAGGCCCAACACTTACATATGACTATGGGAGGCCCAGCCTACCACCATGTTAGAAAGGCTCTGCACTTACATCTAACCATGGGAGGCCTAGCCTTCCACCATGTATGAAAGGCTTAGCACTTACATATGACCATGGGATGCCTAGCCTTCCACCATGTCATAAAGGCTTTGCACTTACATCCGACCATGGGAGGCCCAAATTTCCACCATGTCGAAAAGGATCAGCACTTACATCTGATAATGGGAGGCCCATCCTGCCACCATGTCAGAAAGGGTCAGCACTTACATTTGACCATGGGAGGCCCAGCCTACCACCATGTCAGAAAGGCACTGCACTTACATCCGACCATGGGAGGCCCAACCTACCATGTTGGAAAGGCTCAGCACTTACATCTGACCATGGGAGGCCCAACCTTCCACCATGTTAGAAAGGCTCAGCACTTACATCCACCATCATGGTAGGACACACCTACTACCATCCGTTGAAAGGCTTTGCAATTACATCTGACCATGGGAGGCCCAACCTGCCACCATGTCAAAAAGGCTCTCAGACTCATCACTTCCCCTTGGAAGGAACCTCGATTTAAAGAACACCAAGCTTCTGTCTGAAGTACTCAAACTTCACTCTAGGCATTTCTAGGATAGGATCGCATTAGGGATGATTACGTCCAAGGATAACCTGCGAGATTATCCATGACTGATTACATCCGAGGAAAACCTACAGGACTTATTATGTCTGAGCAACCTATGAGGTTCACCAGGATTTTATGCTTAGACAACATGTCTCACTAGCTATGCTATTACTCACCACTCCCTCTTTCAAGAGATCTCGATCTCGATCACATACTGAAGCTTCACTGCTCCTCTCTGCATAAAAAATACAAGTCATATCAATCAAATTAAATAGTGGTTTTCAAAAGAAACATACTACCTCACAAATATCCCGGAAAGTGGAAACATGTTTTTCCTCAACTGTACTCAGCACCATGCAGGACTCCGTCCTACCAAATAGGTAGCCCGTATTGGATCTCAAACTGAAGAAGCAACCCAATGTGCTCTTCCTCTCAATGGCACTACCAATTCGAATCAACATAACCATGTAGGTTAGTCTTTTGATTAGTATTATACTTGAGTCCATACTGAACTATACTCTTCAGCTACCTCACTGCATGCTTTGCAACCAGGTGAGCATGTCTCGGGTCCGTCAAGAACTAGCTCAGGTGGTTCATAGCAAAGCATGTTTCTAGTCTTGTATTTGTCTGGCACATCGATGAACAAATCATCTGATGATACATCATGGCATCAAACGTCTCTGATGAAGCATTACTCAATAGCTTCAGATTTGATGCCATAGGTGTGGCCATGGCCTTACACTCCATTGTCTCGAACCTCTTCAGGATCCCCACTGCATATTTCCCTTATCCAATGGAGATTCCATCCGCACTCTACCACACCTCCATGCATGGAAAGTAATGCATCATACCCAAGTCCTTAATCTCAAAATCGGTAGCAAGTCTCATTCTTGCATATTTAATGAGTTCCTCTTTTCCTATTAAGAATAGGTCATCGACATGTAACAAAAGCATAACTGGTATTCTATCTTCAATCTTGAGTTAAAGTTTGAAATCCTCTTTACTTTCAGTAAAGCCTAGATCCATCAGTAATCTATCCATCCTATCGTACCATGTCGAATCTCAGGATCTTCTGTGGTCACTCCCTCTGAAGCGGAGCATCATTCTCCTTCTACCTTTCATACTCTATGTATTGAAACATTCTATAATGGAGTGACAAGTAGATTCCTCTGCTACTAATATTCTATGTACCCATATTGGGTCATTGGATACCAAGATCCTCTATCTTGAACTTTGTTGAAAAATTCTTTTTGCACCCATCTGTGAGCTTTTCATCCTATATAGGATTTCATATTCCACCTTGTATCAAAGGTTAAGATCCTCATCACTCTAGGTGATGTTCAAGCTCCTTATGCAACTATATTTTCTATCC
Source organism: Pseudotsuga menziesii (assembly GCA_001517045.1). Taxonomy (NCBI): domain Eukaryota; kingdom Viridiplantae; phylum Streptophyta; class Pinopsida; order Pinales; family Pinaceae; genus Pseudotsuga; species Pseudotsuga menziesii. The sequence continues at coordinate 14,885 of LPNX010582195.1, read as the reverse complement.
CATGGGTTCCTTTTGAGCTCGTACAAGGTCTTCTTTAATTTGCACACATGAGCCTTCCTGTCATATGTCTCATCTCCTAGTGGCTGCTCTACGTATACTTGACTTGTCACTGGTGCAAATGTCTCTTCGTAGTCTATGCCTTCTTTTTATGAGAAATATAGTGCTACGAATATTGCCTTTCATTCCATGATGTTTCCATCTACTGCATGTTTTATCTTGTATATCCATATGGAAGAAACTATGGACTTCCCTTCAGGTTTCGACATCGCATTCTAGTCATCATTCTTCTTGAACTAGTACACTTTAATCATAGTCTCCTTCCCCTTTCTTCTTGTCTACTTGTTCATAGATGGAAGGCTCTGCATCAATGATGTCTCTTAACTGTGTCACATAACTAGAGTGTGTCTGAGGCCTCTTGAAGTCTCGTCATACTATTCTTCATTTATATTCTTCCAAAGTTTTTTCTTTCTCTATGGAATCTTCGATCGGGGAATCTTCAGGTTTCTCTCCTGAACTGTTGTCACCTTGTTCTTTCTAACAAGTCGCATCCTTCTTTTCTTATAGTATATTGTACGCGATCTTTCCTACAAGTCAAATGCACCAGTCATATGGTTAGAAATATTTCATAATGCATATTCATAATGGAAAATTCTTATGCATAAAGATATAATCATGCAACTATTTTGTCCAATAAAACATTTATCCATATCTGGTATACACAGAAACTTTCCAGATTCCTTCCATCTATACCAGAACATTATTAAGATTGTGCACTAACCCCAATATGTTATCAAAGAGGTTTCATCCTACATTAGTAGCAATGGAGTGTTGTATAACACTATAGGCTACTTACCCATAACATGCATAGTAGTATATTGTTCATTAATGCAGAAATTCTATCACACATAATACATTTCACAACTAAACAATGTCATATAAACAACTAGATATATAGGAAAAAACAATTCAAATACTTATCTTTATTTGTTTCATGGGTAGACTCCATCTTGAGCCTTTATCTTCATCATCTTCTTCATTCATAACATCATTATTTCTTATCCAAATGCTAAGATGGATAAGAGGTTCTTCAAGAATTGAGTCCTTCATATTCCTCATCGCTTGAGGGATCTTCTTTAAATCGTGAGAGCTTGATATTCATTTTCTCCCATCTTCTCTTCTTTTATTATGAGTCAAGCTTCTTCTTATGTGCACTCTTTCAAGAGTCTGTTGAAGCTAATCACTTCCTTCTAGCACACATTCCTTGAATGAATGAATCCCATGATAGCGGGATGCCATTCATGGTGGTTATAACAATATCTTATTCTTCTTCGATTGCTTCGTCATAGCATCGAGCACTTCCTTTTCGTGTCTTCAAGGATGACACATGAGGGATGAGATGATGTTTAATAGAATCTACAATGATTCTCTTAGCTCTAGCTTTAGCCTCATCTCCCTTTCACTCATAGAACTTCTTTACTGAAATAATGATCTAAGTCAATTTCTTCAAGGATCATGGAGTTCCTATACTTCCATACTTTGAAGTTATCATCTTCACCAAGCTTTTCATAAAGCTGGTGTGATTATTCATTTTGAAATGAGAACCTCAAACGTAAATAGCAAAAATTTAGATCTTACTGATTTGAGGTGTAAATTTAGATCAAATGTAAATAGGGTTTGTTAGAGAAACCCTAAGTTTAAAAACTTGGAATTTCAAACTTTTGATTGGATATAAAGATGGGAATCTTTAAGGCGAGTTGTCCAATATACTCCTTTTCTTAAAACAGTGGAGGGAAGATCATGGAACAGGAAGCCCTAGTTTTCTAATTTATTCTACAGAAATTCCTGATATTGTTTCTATGGTATCTCCGAAATTACTGCTCCTATGTGTCTAAAAATTCACAATGAGGTATTCTTGTCTGTCCTCCTTCTAACACCGCATTTTAGAGCAGAATTAGTTTCACCAATTTGGACTTATGCTCATTTTCCCAAGGTGACTTATTTCAGGAGTTTTCAGAATATAGAACTTGTACGTATGTCCAAGTGTCACTGTTTCACCTTTAGGGTATGAAACTTTTACCACATAAAGTACAGTCTATTCCCTATCTGGAACATCTTGATAGATTTCATTTGGACCTTCATAGCCCGATATATAGCAATTATCCTTATGTCACCTTTTAAGCTTGAATCCCGGGAGAGGCTAGAACCATGACTTGGAGGAATCATATCTACTAGAATATATCAAATTAGAGGCTGAAAATTTTACACAGGGTTCATTAGGAATTTATATTCAAGATGTAAAAATTTTGGCTCCTAATCCTTCTCCAATATCTATATATATTGAACGTATCAAAACTACTAGTTTTAGTATTTTAGGCTTTTCAAGCATGGAACCCTAATTTCCATTTGCTTCTATTGCAGTTGTATTTCGGCTGTAGAGTGAAACTTCTCTGATTTAGAAACTGATACAACCAATAGATGCACCCTAGTGAGGTGTGTTATCCTATCCCCCCTTTCTTGATTATCTATGGATAGAACACCTTCAACTAGGAAGCCCTAGTTGCCGCAGCTGCACAGTTCCTTCTTTTAAAGAGGCTCCAATACCATCTTAGAATTTTATCATTTAATTAATATGATCTAGGATCTTATCTGAGAGAATAACATGAACAAAAATAATCACAAGATACAAGACACATAAATAATTTTCCTCGGGGAAACCATAAAGGAGAAAACCCCGCAACTTCCTCAGATATAGAATGAGCATCAATAGCAAAAGTAAAACCCAAAGATACAAAGATGATCTCCGATGGTTATTCTCTCTCTCGCTTGTGCGAGCTCCTCCTCTCTCACTCATGTGATACTGTTGAGTGAGTGTGTGTGACAAATAGAGAGTCTCACTCTCTATTTCTACTTGTTTTCCACTTGACAATTACTCTATAGGGCTGACCTCACTATGAGAGTCTAATAACCCTAATAGAAATCAATTGTGGGGACTATTGCCTCGACTTACAACAGAGGGTTAATCTCAATGACTTTACATGACTTTATTATATTATTGACTCTCCCGATCAGAGGAACAAACATCTCCATATAGGTACAATGAAATACAATATAAAATATACAAGTGAATATATCCCGAAGTTACAAATACATCAACAGAAAATACATACTGGCCGCAAGCATGCAAGTTGCGCCATGATATTTAAAATGGATGATATAATCTATGATCATTGACAATTTGAAACATAAAATACATATTGGCCACAAGCGTGCAAGTTGCGCCAAGAGTAGCAAAATTCTTTACATCATGATCGATGTGAGAGTTCAAACACTTATTTACAATATATATATATATATATATATAGACATGCTTGATTGAGCCCATATCATAATTTCAAAATGCAGAAGATATATAATATATATAGGCATGCTTGATATATACAGAACATTTCAAAAAAATTTATAGAAAAATGTGTTTAATGAGATATCCAACACTTGTGGGTCAGTGTTTCTCTTACAATTCGCTCTTGTTACGCTGAAAAATAGGAAGATATGCACTAAAAATGAGATAGTATACTGCATTTTATTGTATCTAGAAAAAACCATTCCAAAAATTAATTTATTGAATGAATAGTCGATTGAAAGAGACAATTTTCATCCCTGGGTTAGATCGGTTGAGTGTTAAGGACAAAGATATGGAAATAATGATCTCGCAAGGTAAGGAACACTGGAAAAATTCGTGCAATAGCTTATAAATGAAAACTCACCTAGTTGTACCTTGATGGGCAATGGCTATTTCAGAAATGGTTGAGTCCTGATAACTTTATTTTGTTGATTTGGGATTATGTCCTTATCAACAGACATGAGGAGTGAACAGAACATACCATGTCTTTTCCCTAGCCTCCCTTTATAAGAATTGCAAGTTGGATTTTGTGGGAGATTTTCTCTGAAATTTAGTAGTTGGGAACATTTTAAGATGCCTGTAGATGAAATTTGGTAGAGGCTCAGTTTTCAAGACGCTTGTAAACCACTATGTAGCATTATACATCTTTCAAAGGTAGACAAAATCATGCCACAACTACATCCATGAATTATTATCATTTCGTTCATGTAACATAGTTAATAGTGTTAGAATAGCAATCCAACCCCTTAGTACCTTAGCCTAAGTCTATGGTCAATTATATTCCATTTGTGCATTACTACACTATGATTTGGACTTAGGTGGCTTAATTGGGCATAAAAACCAGTTAAATTAGGAATTTCACACCTACATGAGTGCTCCAACTCAGCCAAACCTCCACATGTGCACCATCATCATTGTTTGTGTGCTCCCATTCATTTAATGTGGACAATGTGGTTGACTAGGAGCGCTAGATTTTGTCCAATTTTGTCCAATTTTGGATTGATTTTGAGCATTTAATTCCACTTGGATCCTGTCACCCACCTTATTTTTGACACCCACGGATGCCAACGATTCATGATTGCTCCAACACAGCTCATCCACATCCACACCTCCATTCGTGACCATTTGGGCTAATTTGGAGCGAGTTTGGCCCACCTAGGGGGGATTGACCTAGGTTCCACGATCGATCAACCATGTCAAAGTTATCTAAACCCATCATTAGTGATTAAAACAACCTAGTGGTGTCAATTCCCACACACAAAGCTAAGAATGTCCTTAAGAGGTAACATATGGTGGTTTAAGGTGTTATTGGTGGTCCTAGATGCCTAGAAGCTTCATTTAGGGCCTAAAGTAAAGGTTCCATGACTTGACAGTGTCTAATACCCCAGGGAAATCCCTCCCAATTATATTTATTCCCCTCCCACCAATCCCTTCCCTTTATATTTTTCCTCCCTCTATCTCCCCCTCATATCTCTCCCATACTCATCCCTCCCTTACCCTTATATTTCTCCTCCATTCATCCCCCCCATATATGTCTCCTACCCATCCATCCCTCCCATGATTCCCTCTACAGCTTCCTCTCCCTCCTTTGACTCCCCCCCGCCACCCTCTTAACCAATGTAATGTTGGGCCATGAGCCACCCCATAGATCATCTGGATGGAATATTGGGAGTATTAATGGTATTATAATGGGACAAGGGTGCCATTATAGGTTTTTTGATGGGAGGCATGCGTCTCTGCACATTGACTATAATCATGGAAGAGTAGACAATAAGTCCCTAAATCAACACACATGCCTTATAGATGGAATATTTGGCCTTTAGTGGGACATGGGTATCATTATGAGGTTTTATGCACCAAGGATGGGTCTCAGGGTCTTAATTATGGTAATGGGACAATAATGTAACATAAACAACTATTAAACCACTACACATGCAATTGAAAGGGGATATTTAGCCTTAATATGGGATATATTTTCCATTAGTCTATTTTATGCATTGAAGTTTGTTCAAGAGGCGTTGACCATGGTCATATAGGAACCATTATGAATATTTCAAGACAAGAGATAGTTCTATAGACACTACCATGGTCCAAGGATAGGTCTCGAGGTCTTAACCATTGGTATGGGGTCCATTATAGGGTTATAGATATTTAACATATTTAAGTTCATAGACGTTTGTATTTGAGATTTTGGGTGGACTACCACCTATGTTTTTTCATTTATGCACTAGGACTGTAGAGATTGATTCTATGGTAGTCGTTCAAAATTAGAAATAAGCGATATACATATATATATATACATATATATATACATATATGTATACATATATGTATATGTATATGTATATGTATATGTATATGTATATGTATATATGTATATGTATATATATATATATATATATATATATATATATATATGGAAAGGTCATTCAATTTCCTACATTTCTTGTTTTTTACTGATCGCAAGATTCATTGTGTAAGTGTCTCAAAATATCCATGCAAGTTGATGGATGCCTATTTTTTTAGTTTTGTATTGCATCTAACGTGCCAAAAGAGACCCTCAACTTCTTGCACACACCCATAAAACTTTATAATAAAAATAAAAATATAATCCTGCAAGCAGGGAATTATGTATTCTATTAGTCTTTGGTAAGCCAACCACATCAAATCCAGATTTTTATGTCATACTTTTAATCATAAATTTATCATTTTTTTTCCTATGTTTACGACATCCACTCTCTTATTGTGAAAATTACTTTTTCTTTTGAATCAAGCTCTCACAAACCTGCTGCTTTGACAACAAACTTGCTGCTCCCACACCTAACCCCTGAAAACCCTACAGTCAATGAAACCTGCAATTGATTCCCTACATGCACACTAAGTGGCAACCTGCATGGACTTGTATGAGTCATCCTGCCATGTGTACATCCTGTTGGCCAGCGATCTATCCAAGCCAACAAAGATTTAAGGTGTATAAATATAATGAAGTGTATAAGCCTGAGGTGCTTATGCTATAACATGTTGTCACTGTGCTTGTGTTATAACACTTCATAACTGCATATTTGTCACTGTGCTTGTGCTATAACACTTCGTAACTACATATTGAATTGTTTGTGGCTTGGTCTGGGAATGAGTGTTGGCGTTGGGATGAGTCTCATAAGAGAGGATCTTCATTATCTCAGACATCATGTCAATGGTCCACCTGTGCACTTAAATCTGCTTCCTTTGGCTCCAGTTCTGCCGCATAGTGATTTTCCATGGGGAAAAACTTCACTCGGGATAGGTATATTGAAGCCCTATTCACTTTTAATGGCATTTTAACTTTGTGTTTTGGTTAGGTTTGTGGATCTTGATAAATAATTGTATGTGCAGATCGTGAGAGACCGGAAGGAGAATCAAAAGGTACCTTGCTTTGGTGAATGGATGTAAACAAATTGCCTGCTTCTTGTCGTTTTATGTGAATTATAGCGGTGCAATCAACGCTAAGAGTAGCAGCTAAGCCATGAGCATCAATAGAGATCCATATGCTAACTAGGAGTTGGAGAGGGAGAGAGCTTGTCCTAGGGTTAGCGACGAGGGAGGGAGACACTAGGAAGAAACTTAGATTTTCCAAGGAAAGCTTTAAAGAGAAAAACTCCCTCAATCCTGTATCTATCATCTTTATTTGCTCACATGTTGGATTATCTATCATCTTTATTTGCTAAAATGTTTTCGCTTGATTTTGGCTCATGTAAGTTTTTGTTATGCAGAAACAAAAGTAAGCTTTGGCCAAACGTTTGAATCTCAGCCCTCTACAAGTTGAAGTCTGGTTCCAGAATATACGAGCAAGGTTAGCTCATGCGTTTTATTCATTCTTTGTAAAGATACAACAAATCCATTACTCAACGATTCAGAAATCTTGATTTGCGAGAATGATTGATTTCTGAGGGTTTTTATTTTAAAGGCCCTTTCTTGTGAATCATGATAATGATGATTCATGTTGAATGACTTTAACTAGTGATAGAATTTAACTAATTTTTTTTACTTATTCTAAAGATGTGCATGTGAAATTAAAGCTTCTTGAAATTCTTTTTTTTGACAAATTTCAGGACAAACCTGAAACAAACCCAAGTGGACTATAATACTTCTTAACTTCCTAAAGTGGACTATAACACTTCTTAACTTCCTATTGAATTGTTTGTTTGCAGGTTCTATTTTCAGTGCTGGGATATCAACTGTAATGTCCATGTGTTCTCTATTATGCCCTATTATATTGAAAAGTCCTAGATACGTCATCTTCCACACCAATCACCAATCTACGGGCTCATGGTCATACTTATGTTTCTATTGAAAATCCTGTTAACTATCTAAAGTTAGATAAATTTTAACGGACACTTTTTATTTTTTGGACAATTTATAAGGTATATGTTTTTGTGGGTGAAGCGTCTGAGTGTCTAAATGATGGAATAAACTTACGAAAACCGATATACGTATAGAGAACATATAGGACTAGTGCACGACTATTTTTCCAATAATAAAAATAATATTTTTGATTTTTTTTTAATTATCTAAGAGATCAAACCTCAAAAACGGTACGTCATTTGTGGGTGCAGCATTTGAATGTCTTAATGCAATTATTTGGAAATGGGTTTTTTATAGCATGTAGAGGTTGGTGTTCTTTAGTGCACCATACAATTTTTTTTTTAAATGGTTGAGAAACGAAAGAGATATGGACGAAACACTACCAGTGTGTTTTTTGAGTTGAGGAGTGATGACAGAAGATAAATAAGAAAAAAATAGAAAAAATTATGTATTCTTGTTAAAATTTACATATTTAGAATCTGCAAAAAAAACCATATCTGTTTCTAAAATCTCATAAAAAATGGATGTGTGCAGCATAATCAGACGAACCGCTAAACACGAGCATACTGAAAATATGGATATAATGCTGAATTTGCCATGGTTTATCATACTCCAAGGCACAGGCATGTTGAATCCGAAGCAAAGTACAAAGCAGACACATAGGCATAGGAATTCCATGAAAGCATGGGTGGAGGCTCGGCCTTATCATTTGGAGGGAATAGATTTTTGAATTTAAACTAAACGTGAGCACGATTTAACGAGACAAAACGCGAGCGCGTTATATATCAACAAAACGCGAGCGTGTTTTATGCACACAAATCGCGTGCGCGTTATTAACTAAATATCTTAGTGATGTATACCAAGAAAAAAAATGAATCATCACATGGACACGTCATGTTTTAATTATATCGTTAACTATACAATTCATGCTTTAATTATATGATTAACTATGTATACAAAAAAAGTGTTAAGATTGATATATACAAATTGTGTAATAATGGTATTTAATAGTTAAATTTGTATAATCAACTTAATTTAAAACTTGTTATTTGTCTTTTTTTATTGAAATGCTCACTTAAATAGTATAAAAAGAATATATATATATTTTTATGAATAATTATTTTTAAATGTTATAACCAAAGTAATTAATGTTATGTCTGTGAAATGTCTCTAGAATTTATAGAAATTTTACTATAACGTTATGTTTGTGAAATGTTTCTATAATTTATAAAAAAGTTTACTATGCCATTTTATTTTGAAATGTTGAAAATAACATTGAAAAGTTTAAAAACCCAAAATATCGTTCATCATCATTTTCATCTTCTTCATCATCATCATCATCACCATTAACATGATCATCATCTTCAACTTCATGAACATCATCATCACCATCGTCGTCATCATCATCATGAACATCGTCGTCATCACCATCGTTGTCATCATCATCATCATCCTCCTCGTCATCATCATCACCTTCCTCATCATCAACATCACCATCACCATCATTATCATCATCAACATCGCCATGATCATCATTATCATCTTCATCATGTCCATCTTCATCATCATCATCTTCACCATCATCACCTTCATCATCACCATCGTCATCATCATCATCATCATCATCAACAACAACATTATCACCATCGTCGTCATTGTCATCATCATCACCATCATCATCACCTTCATCATCCTTATCATAATCATCACCATCAACATCATGAACATCATCATCATCATCCTCATCATCATCCTCATCACCATCATCTTCAGCATCATCATCATCATCATCACCATCGTCATCATCATCATCATCACCATTGCCATCATTACCATCATCATCATCATCATCATCACCACCATCAACATCAGGAACATTGTCATCATCATCCTCATCATCATCCTCATCACCATCACCATCAACATCATGAACATCATCATCATCATCATCAACATCATCATCATTCATCATCATCATCCTCATAATCATCATCACCATCAACATAATGGACATCATCATCATCATCCTCACTATCAACATCATGAACATCCTCGTCCTCATCCTCACCGTCAACATCATGAACATCATCATCATCATCCTCATCATCCTACATCACCTTCATCATCATCATCAACATGATCATCATCATCACCATCAACATCATGAACATCATCATCACCATCGTCGTCATCAACATCATCATCATCATCACCTTCCTCATCATCTTCATCATCATCACCATTGTCATCATCATCATCATCATTATCATCAACAACATGATCATCATCGTCATTATCTTCATATTCATCTTCATCATCATCATCATCATCATCATCACCACAATGATCATTGATCATCGATCATCATCATCAACATCGCCATGTTCATCATCATCAACATCATGAACATCATCATCATCATCATCATTCTTATCATAATCATCACCACCATCATCATCATCAACATCATCATCATCATCATCATCACCATCATCTTCATCATCATCACCATCAACATCATGAACATCATCATTCATCATCATCATCATCATCATCATCACCATCATCTTCATCATCATCACCATCAACATCATGAACATCATCATTCATCATCATCATCATCATCATCATCACCTTCATCATCATCATCATCATTCATCATCATTCATCATCACCATCAAAATCGTGAACATCATCATCATCATCCTCATCATCATCACCATCAACATCAACATCATCATCATCATCATCATCCTCATCATCATCCTCATCATGAACATCATGAACATCATGAACATCATCATCATCCTCATCATCATCATCACCATCATCATCATGAACATCATCATCATCATCATCATCATCATCATCATCCTCATCATCATCATCACCTTCATCATCGTCATCGTCATCATCATCATCATCACCGTCAACATCATGAACATCATCATCATCATCCTCATCCTCATCCTCATCATCATTCATCATCATCATCACCTTCATCATCGTCATCATCATCATCATCATTCATCATCATTCATCATCACCATCAACATCGTGAACATGATCATCGTCATCCTCGTCATCATCATCACCCTCATCATCATCACCATCAACATCATCCTCATCATCAACATCATGAACATCATGAACATCATCATCATCCTCATCACCATCAACATCATGAACATCATCATCATCATCCTCATCATCATCCTCATCATGAACATCATGAACATCATGAACATCATCATCATCCTCATCACCATCAACATCATGAACATCATCATCATCATCCTCCTCCTCATCATCACCTTCATCATCATCCTCATCCTCATCCTCATCATCATCCCCATCAACATCATGAACATCATCATCACCTTCCTCATCGTCATCCTCATCCTCATCATCATCATCACCTTGAACATCATCATCATCATCATCAACATGATCATCATCATCACCATCAACATCATGAACATCATCATCATCATCCTCATCATCATCCTCATCATTCCTCATCACCATCAACATCGTGAACATCATCATCATCATCCTCATCATCATCACCATCAACATCAACATCATCATCATCATCATCATCCTCATCATCATCCTCATCATCATCATTCATCATCATCCATCATCACCATCAACATCGTGAACATCATCATCACCATCCTCATCATCATCATCATCAACATCATCATCATCATCCTCATCATCAACATCATGAACATCCTCATCATCCTCATCACCATCAACGTCATCCTCATTGTCCTCATCATCATCAGTCATCATGCCCATCAACATCGTGAACATCATCATCATCATCCATCATCATTCATCATCACCATCAACATCGTGAACATCATCATCATGAACATCACGAACATCATGAGCATCCTCATCATCCTCATCACCGTCAACATCATCCTCATCATCCTCATCATCCTCATCACCTTCATCATCGTCATCATCATCATCATCATTCATCATCATTCATCATCACCATCAACATCGTGAACATCATCATCATCAGCCTCATCATCATCACCATCAACATCATCATCATCATCCTCATCATCAACACCATGAACATCATGAACATCATTATCATAATCATCACCATCAACATTGTGAACATCTTCATCATCACCATCAACATCATCATCCTCCTCATCATCAACATCAACATCATGAACATCATCATCATCCTCCTCCTCCTCATCATCACCATCAATGTCATGAGCATCATCATCATCATCATCACCATCAACATCATGAACATCATCATCATCCTCACCATGAACATCACCTTCATCATCCTCATCCTCATCATCAACATCATGAACATCATGAACATCATCATCATCCTCATCACCATCAACATCATGAACATCATCATCATCATCCTCACTATCAACATCATGAACATCATCATCATTCATCATCATCATCATCCTCATCATCCGCACCATCAATTTCATGAACATCATCATCATCTCAGTCATCATCGTGAACATCATCCTCATCCTCATCACAATCAACATCATCAACATCATCATCATCATCCTCATCATCATCCTCATCATCAACATCATGAACATCATCATCATCCTCATCATCATCATCACCATCATCAACATCATCATCATCATTCTCATCATCAACATCACCATCAACATCGTGAACATCATCATCACCATCCTCATCATCATCAGTCATCACACCCATCAACATCGTGAACATCATCATCACCATCCTCATCATCATCAGTCATCACACCCATCAACATCGTGAACATCATCATCACCATCCTCATCATCATCAGTCATCACACCCATCAACATCGTGAACATCATCATCACCATCCTCATCATCATCAGTCATCACACCCATCAACATCGTGAACATCATCATCACCATCCTCATCATCATCATTCATCATCATCCATCATCACCATCAACATCGTGAACATCATCATCACCATCCTCATCATCATCACCGTCAACATCATCATCATCATTCTCATCATGAACATCATGAACATCCTCATCATCCTCATCACCATCAACGTAATCCTAATCATCCTCATCATCATCAGTCATCATGCCCATCAACATCGTGAACATCATCATCATCACCCATCATCATTCATCATCACCATCAACATCGTGAACATCATCATCATGAACATCACGAACATCATGAACATCCTCATCATCCTCATCACCATCAACATCATCCTCATCCTCATCATCATCCTCATCATCCTGATCACCTTCATCATCGTCATCATCATCATCATCATTCATCATCATTCATCATCACCATCAACATCATGAACATCATCATCATCATCCTCATCATCATCACCATCAACAACAACATCATCATCATCATCATCAACACCATGAACATCATGAACATCATCATCATCATCCTCACCATCAACATCGTGAACATATTCATCATCACCATCAACATCATGAACATCATCATCATCATCCTCCTCCTCATCATGAACATCAACATCATGAACATCATCATCATCATCCTCCTCCTCATCATCACCATCAACGTCATGAAACATCATCATCATCATCATCACCATCAACATCATGAACATCATCATCATCCTCACCATGAACATCACCTTCATCATCATCATCCTCATCATCATCATCAACATCATTCATCACCATCAACATCATTAACATCATCATCATCATCCTCACTATCAACATCATGAACATCATCATCATCATCCTCATCATCCGCACCATCAATTTCATGAACATCATCATCATCTTAGTCATCATCGTGAACATCATCCTCATCCTCATCATCATCATCACCATCAACATCATGAACATCATCATCATCATCCTCACTATCAACATCATGAACATCATCATCATCATCCTCACTATCAACATCATGAACATCATCATCATCATCCTCACTATCAACATCATGAACATCATCATCATCATCCTCACTATCAACATCATGAACATCATCATCATCATCCTCACCATCATCATTCATCATCATCCATCATCACCATCAACATCGTGAACATCATCATCACCATCCTCATCATCATCATCGTCAACATCATCATCATCATCCTCATCATGAACATCATGAACATCATGAACATCCTCATCATCCTCATCACCATCAACGTCATCCTCATCATCCTCATCATCATCAGTCATCATGCCCATCAACATCGTGAACATCATCATCATCATCCATCATCATTCATCATCACCATCATCATTCATCATCACCATCAACATCGTGAACATCATCATCATGAACATCATGAACATCACGAGCATCCTCATCATCCTCATCACCATCAACATCATCCTCATCATCCTCATCATCCTCATCATCCTCATCACCTTCATCATCGTCATCATCATCATCATCATTCATCATCATTCATCATCACCATCAACATCATGAACATCATCATCATCATCCTCATCATCATCACCATCAACATCATCATCATCATCGTCATCATCAACACCATGAACATCATCATCATCATCATAACCATCAACATCGTGAACATCTTCATCATCGCCATCAACATCATGAACATCATCATCATCATCCTCCTCCTCATGAACATCATCATCCTCCTCCTCCTCCTCATCGTAATCACCATCAACGTCATGAACATCATCATCATCATCATCACCATCAACATCATGAACATCATCATCATCCTCACCATGAACATCACCTTCATCATCATCATCCTTATCATCATCATCAACATCATGAACATCATCATCATCCTCACCATGAACATCACCTTCATCATCATCATCCTTATCATCATCATCAACCTCATTCATCACCATCAACATCATGAACATCATCATCATCATCCTCACTATCAACATCATGAACATCATCATCATCATCCTCATCATCCGCACCATCAATTTCATGAACATCATCATCATCTTAGTCATCATCGTGAACATCATCCTCATCCTCATCACCATCAACATGATCAACATCATCATCATCATCCTCATCATCATGAACATCATGAACATCATCATCATCCTCATCATCATCATCACCATCAACATCATGAACATCATCATC
>LPNX010582186.1:153537-186579 GCA_001517045.1 Pseudotsuga menziesii | reverse complement strand
GAAGTGGAAATGCGGGGGTGAAGAGAAGATGTTTTGGTGAATAAAGTTGGATGATCCACATTCCGCTTTCCGCTAAAGGTGGAAGCAGAAGGGTGGAGGTGAAAAAGGTAAATTTTTGTTATGAAGAGTCAGAATTCCTATTTTTTTCTTCCGCAACCCACAGCTTGATGTCAGATAAACGACTAAAAATGAATTTTGCGGAGATTAATGTTGGAGATTGATTTCTCCAAGATAACTTGCATAGGAAAAGTCAGAGAAGGATTACGTGATGGAAAATGTGCCTAAATGATGTGTCCATGTTGGCCTAATCTTCCTTATTGTCTCGACCTGAGGATCAAAAACAACACAATACCAACAAAAGACCACAAGACATCGTCCTAACAGAGAAAGCTTAGTCGACAACACCCACGAGGCAGGCACAATCTCACCCGAGGAACCATGTTTCTGTAGTTGGAAAGGGATTACAGTATCTTGGTGCATGGACAAGGTGCTTGACAGAGATAGGAGGATGGACTCTATTACTGTGTGACAGAGGTGCAACTGTGTGCCACAAGCATCGTGCGACACAACCTTGTCTTGTTGATGTATTTGTAACTTTAGAATGTATTCACTTGTATATTTTATGTATTGTACCCCGATGTTTATTCCGGGAAGCATCTGTAATGTAATTGAGTCATGTCATATTCCAATGTTCCTATCGGGAGATTCAATAATGTAAACAAGTCATGTAAAGTCATAGAGGGTAACCCTCCTTATTGATCAAGAGTTAAATTCCCCATAGTTGTGGGGCCCTAGGGTTATTAGACTATCCTAGAGAAGTCGTACCTAGGTTAGTTATTGTAAGTCAGGGAAATAGTCCCCACCATTGTGTTAAGGTTAATCCTCCTTGTTGATCGGAGGGGAAAATTCCCCACATTTGAGGGGCACTAGGGTTATTAGAATCTCCTAGAGATGTCGACCCTCGTAAGTAATTGTTAAGTGAGGCTGACATGTTGGAGTGGACATTAAGTGAACGAAAAAATATAAATAGAGAGTGAGACTCTCTATTTATCACACATACACTCACTCATTGGGGCACATGAGTGAGAGAGGAGAAGCTCTCTCAAGTGAGAGAGAGAGAGAGAATAAGATCTTGGAGATCATCTTTATGTTTTCGGGTTTTACTTATGCCATTGGTGCTCATTCTATCTCTGAGGAAGTTGCAGGGTTTTCTCCTTTATGGTTTCCCCGAGGAAAATTCTTTGTGTCTCTTGTCTCTTGTGTATATTGTTGTGCATGTTACTCTCTCAAATAAGATCCTAAGATAATATTGCTTAAAAGATAAAAATGTAACATGGTATCAGAACTAGCCTGAGAAGAAGACACTGTGCAGCTTCAAAAGCTAGGGATTCTTTCTTTTTGGGTCTCTCTCCACAATCCATCAGCAAAATAATGCTAGTCTAACTCTCCATTGAAGGGCACATCTTTCTGTCGAAGCAGAATTTGATTCTGAGCATTTTTAGTTTTTGGTGCAAGAAAGTAGGGATTTTTACAGAAGAATAATTTTTGAGTGAGCCCAGCATAGGATGAATCTCCTCATCAAAATCGAATTTTAGAGACCTGGGTCAAGATTTTTGGTTGGGTAAAACTCTGGGAAATTCAAACCCTAATTTGACCCCGAGCTGAAAAAACCCTAAATACTAAAACTGATAAGTTTTGGTAAATTCTCTATATCTTGAGATTGAAGAGATCTCAAAGGATGACACTTTCACAGGTTGAAGATAAATTCTTGATCTATAATGTTTTCAAGTTTCAACCTTAGATTCTCTATATTATAAGAGATATGATTCCTCCAAGTAAGGGTTCAAACCTCTTCCAAGATTCATCCCTAAACAGGACACCTGGGGAGAATTGCTATATCTTGGGCTACCAAGGTCCAAATGAAATTTATAAAGATGTTCCAGAAATATAATGGAATTTAATTTCTATGATAGAAGTTTTAGACCCCGAATATGAATCAGCGACACGTGGAAGTCCGTACAACTTCGCTATGTTGAACAGTCATGAAACAGGTCACCTTGGGAAAATGATCATAAGTCCCAATTGGTGAAATAAATTCTGATGAACCCTGTGGTTTTGGAACAAGTATAGACAAGGATACCTTAGAACAAAATTCTAGACATAGAGGAGTAGTAATTTTAGAGATACCCCAGAAATAGTATTAGGAATTTCTGCAGAAGAAATTGGTAAATTAGGGCTTCCTATTCCTAGAGCTTCCCTCCACTGTTTTCAAAAAAAGAGTACATTGGATAGCTCACCTTGAAGAGGTGTATCTTTATATCCAATTAGATCTGAAATATTTCAAGTTTTTAAAAATATGGTTTCTCTGACAAACCCTATATCATCCAGCTCCGGAACCAGGACAGACACCTCAAATCGGTAAGATCTAATCTTTTACTATTTTCATTTGAGTTTCTCATTTCAAAGTGATCTATCACTTCAGATTGATGATAACCTTGGTGAAGTTTACAACTTCCAAGCATGGAAGTATATGATCTCTCTGAATAAAATTAATTAGACACCTACACAAGTAGAGAGGTTCTAGTTCCAGAGGGAGATGAGGCTAAAATATTTACACAAGAAGAACTTGGTCAAGGCCAAGAAGAACATTATTGATTCAATCACAAATCACCTTATACCACAAGTGTCTTCCCTAAAGACACCTAAAGAGATATTTGATTCCTTGATCAAGATATTTAAAGGGAAGAACATAAATCAGAAGATGTCTTCAAGGAACCAGTTGAAGAATGTGAAGATCCAGAATGTTAAGACCATATATTCATACTTTACAAGGGTCTCTCAAATCAAAGAACAACCTGAAGAAGTGGAGAATGCAGAAGTGGTGATAACCACCTTGAATGGCCTCCCAGGATCATGGGATTCATTCATTCAAGGAATGTGTTCCAGAAGGAAGTAATTACTTTCAGTAGACTCTGGAAAGAGCGTACAAAAGAAGAAGCTCGACTCATAATAAGAGAAGAGGAAAGGGGAGAAACTGAATATCAAGCTCTCACGATTCAAAGAAGATCCCTCAAGCAATGAGGAATATGAAGGACTCAATTCTTGAAGAGCCTCTTATCCATATTGAGAATTTAGATAATAAATGATGATGTCATGAATGAAGAAGATGATGAAGCAAAAGGATCAAGAAGGAGTCTACCCATGAAACAAAGATAGATAAGTATTCAATTGTCATTTCATGATATTGTTTTGTTATGCATTTGTTTATATTTAGTTAATGTATTATGCATGATAGAATGTTTGCATTAATGATAGTATACTACTAATACGCATGCAATGGGTAAGTAGCTCATGGTGCTATAAAACTCTCCATTTCTACTTATATAGAATGAAACCTCTTTGTTGACATATTGGATTAGTGCACAATATCAATGTTGTCCTAGTAGAGATGGAAGGCATCTAGAAAAGTTTCTGTGAGGTATGGATGAATGTTGTATTGGCTAAAATAGTTGCATGGTCATATATTTATCCATAAGAATTTGCCATTATGAATATGCCTTATGAAATGTTTCTAACCATACAACTAATGCATTTGACTTGTAGGAAAGATTGTGTACAATCACCTACAAGAAAAGAAGGATGTGACCTTTTCCGAAGAACAAGTGACGACAGTTCAAGAAAGAATCCAAGATGAAGAATAATATGATGATACTTTCAAAGAAGAGATCTCAGACACAGTGCAGTTATGTAACATTGTTGAGTGACATCGTTGATGAAGAACCTTCCAAGAAGTAGCTAAGAATAAATGAAAGGAGTGTACTAGTTCAAGAAGAATGATGTCTAGGATGCAGTATCAAGACCTGAAGAGAAGTTCATAATTCCATCATGCAGTAGATGGAAAAATCATGGGATACAAGGAAAGATTCGTAGCATGAGGCATAGACTATGAAGAGACATTTGCAAGCACTAGAAATACACATGACATGTAGAATCATTTGTGAAAATGAAAGAAGGCCTTGTATGAGCTCAGAAGACACCCATGGGATAACACATACATGAGGAGATTGAAGATCACCTAGAGTGATGAAGATCTTAACCTTTGCTGCAAGTTGAAGATGAAAGCCTATAGAGGATGACAAGCTCATAGATGGGTGTGAGAAGAGCTTTTGAGAAGGTTCAAGATAGAGGATCTTGGTATCCAGTGACCCTATATGGATACATAGAATATTAGTAGTAGAGGAAGCTACTTGTCACTCCAGTACATAATGTTTCAATGCATAGAGTATGAAAGACAAAGGGAGAATGATGCTTCACTTCAGAGGGAGTGACTACAGAATATCCTGAGGCTTAGCATCATACAAAAGGATGGATAGATTACTGATGAGTCTAGGCTTTACTGAGAGTAAAGAAGATTCCAACCTTTGCTTCAAGGTTGAAGGCGGAAGACCAGTGATGCTCCTATTATATGTTAATGAATTGTTCCTGATTGAAAATAGGAACTCATTAAAGTTGAAAGAAGGAGACTTGCTGCCAAGTTCGAGATGAAGGACTTGGACATGATGCACTACTTTCTAGGCATGGAAGTGTGGCAGAATATCCCTGGGACAAGGGAAGTATGCAATAGATATTCTGAAGAGGTTTGGGATGATGGACTACAAGGCCATGACCGCACCTATGGCATCGAACCTGAAGCTATTGAGTGATGCTTCATTAGATTCGGTTGATGCCATGATGTATCATCAAATTATTTGTTCCTTGATGTACCTAATTAATATGATACCATATATTTGCTTTGTTGTAAACACATTGATACATGTTCACCTGATGGCTACAAATCATATTCCGAGGTACCTAAAGGGTACAATTGATTATGGGCTCAAGTATAAGGCTGATCAGAAGATTAACCTGGAATGTTATGTTGATTCATATTGGGCAGGTAGTGCCATCGATAGAAAGAGCACTTCAGGGTGCTGCTTCAGTATGGGATCAGGTATGATCTCTTGGTTTAGCAGGAAAAAGTCTTGCGTGGCACTGAGTACACTTGAATAAGAGTACGTCACAGCTTGTTCAGCTATTTGTGAGGCAATATGGCTGAGGAAGCTACTGTCTAATTTATTTGATCTCTAGTTGGATGCTACTTGTATATATTGCGACAACTAGAGTTGTGTGAAGTTGTCTGAGAACCTGGTGTTCCATGAACAAGTCGAAGCATATCAAAATCAAATATCACTATATTAGGGATATGGTGCGGAGAGGAGTAGTGAAGCTCCAGTATGTTGCGACAGACAAATAGATATCTGATGTGTTGACTAATCCATTGGACAAAGTGAAGTTTGAGTACTTCAGGGAGAAGCTTGGTGTTCTCCAGATCGAGGTTCCCTCCAAGGGGAAGTGATGAGTCCATGAGCCATTCTGACATGGTGAGAGGATTGGTTCCTTCCATGGCCAGATGTAAGTGCTAAGCCATTCTTAGGTGACTATGGGATGTGTTCCCACATTATTAGATATAAGCATTGAATGCCATTATCTACAAGAATGGAGGAACCTGGTCAGTTACCAGGAATACTCGACCTGGAGCTGAGGGCCATTCTGATGTGACTATGGGATGTGCTCCCACATGATCAGATGTAAGTGCAGATCCATTTTGATGTGACTAGGGGATGTGTTCCTACATGATTAGATATAAGTGCTAAGACCTTCTAGCATGGATGTAGGATGTGTTCCCCAAATGGCTGGATATAAGTGTTGAGCCCTTCTAGCATGGATGTAGGATGTGTTCCCCACATGGCTGGATATAAGTGTTGAGCCTTTCTAACATGGTTCTTGGATGTGTTCCTCCCATGGTCAGATTTAAGTGCTGATCCTTTCTGACATGGTTCTTGGATGTGTTCCTCCCATGGTCAGATATAAGTGCTGAGCCTTTTCGATATGGTTCTTGGATGTGTTCCTCCCATGGTCGGATGTGAGTGCTGATCCTTTTCGATATGGTTCTTCAATGTGTTCCTCCCATGATTGGATGTGAGTGATGGGAATTTCTGACATGGTTCTTGGATGTGTTCCTCCCATGGTCAGATGTCAGTGTTGGGCATGCCTTTCTGACATGGTTGTTGTATGTGTTCCTCTCATGGTCAGATGTAAGTGTTGGGCTGACCATTCTGACTTAGGGTCAGATATAAGTGTTGAAGAATACCTAAATGGAGGCTAGGCCTACAACCAACATGAAAAAGGGCTAGCTCTGTAGAACTTCCAATGACGAGAAGAATGAAGAGATAGCACCATTTTATTGAGATAGTGGAAGCAATGATGATGATGATGATCCAGTTATTATCCATCTTTGATGATGATCCAGTGATGATCCAGTTTTGATGATGATCCAGCTTTGATGATGATCCAGTTTTGATGATGATCCATATCCAGTGATGAAGATGAAATGACGACGAAGATGACTTGATGATGATCTAGATGATAAAGAGAAGAAGACTTGTGCTGATAAATTGTGTCGAGAGAATACCTTCCTAGTTAATAGGGAGAATACCTTCCTAGTTCAGAATGTATTCACCTGTATATTTTATGTATTATACCCTGATGTTTATTCCGAGAAGCATCTGTAATGTAGTTGAGTCATGTCATATTTCAATGTTCCTATCGAGAGATTCAATAATTTAAACAAGTCATGTAAATTCATAGAGGGTAACCCTCCTTATTGATCAAGGGTTAAATTCCCCACAGTTGTGGGGCCCTAGGGTTATTAGACTATCCTAGAGAAATCGGCCCTAGGTGAGTTATTGTAAGTTAGGGAAATAGTCCCCACCATTTTGTCAAGGTTAACCCTCCTCGTTGATCAGAGGGGCAAAGTCCCCACAGTTGAGGGGCACTAGGGTTATTAGACTCTCCTAGAGATGTCGGCCTTGGTAAGTAATTGTTAAGTGAGGCTGACATGTTGGAGTGGAAATTAAGTGAATGAAAGAATATAAATACAGAGTGATCCTCTCTATTTATCACACATACACTCACTCATTGGGGCGCATGAGTGAGAGAGGATAATCTCTCTCAAGTGAGAGAGAGAGAACAAGATTTTGGAGATCATCCTTATGTTTTTGGGTTTTACTGCTACCATTGGTGCTCATTCTATCTCTGAGAAAGTTGCGAGGTTTTCTCATTTATGGTTTCCCTGAGGAAAATTATTTGTGTCTCTTGTCTCTTGTGTTTATTAATATGCATGTTATTCTCTCAGATAATATCCTAAGATAATATTGCTTAAAAGATAAAAATCTAACATGTCCTTAACCACTTAACAACTGTCGCAACAGTGCAGTGCAGCTAATTCCTTACTTATAATGAACAGTATGTGACTTATATTGTAACTTAGCCGATTTAACTAGGAAATTATACATAACATGTCGAAAATGCTTTTAAACATTAATTCATTCATTGGTAATATCGCGGCATACAATCAATAGCAACTGTAAGCAACACAAAGTAAGAAAACATCCACAAAAACCTTCACTATTTAACAACATTCATTCATGCGACACAGGAAATAATGTGGAAACCCATCTGGGAAAAACCACCAAGGTGCTCTTCATCTGGAATGAGAAATATATGTAGCACCTTGTAGTCTGCAACTTACAACTCTTCTTGCTCTCATGCTCTTTGGTTTATTGCTTCTATATACTCCTATTGATCTGCACACACCCTGTAACGACTCTTTTACTCTACTGTCTGTGCACTCAGCTACAGATTACTCCTATAAAATGGTCTACGCACTCATCTACAGATCCACGGCTCAACAACCTTCTACTTCTACTAGACTCCTCTTCTGATTCAACAATATTGAAGCTAACTGAATCTAATCTAATCTAATACAATATAACCCTTATACAAAATAGGTTCCTCCTATTTATAGTGTTTACAGTACTGCGTAGGATCGCCTGAGGACAAATCAATTATTATAGATGCAAGTAGCTACAAAATGTCTTTTATTACATTAATTTCGACCCATACCTAGCGGCAAAAGTCCTTCATTAAATTAACCATAGCCTTAACTAGCCGCAGAAACATCTTTCATCCTATCTATACAGGTCATTACTAGCCGCAAAATTGTCCTTTTTCCTTTTGTTGGTTCAAACTTCTACAGTCTTCCTTGACTTTTACCTATTTCGCTTTAAATCTTCTACCTACCTATTCCACCAACTTGGATCTACCTTTCCTTGTCACATCGATCCTCATCACAGCTTCCTATGCTCTTCGCTCGCACTTCTTCCTTTACCTATTTTTCACTTGTTGTGAACCCATTTTTCCTCTTACACTTGAGCGACAAATTCTCCCTTGTGCACTTTTCCTGGCCTAAAAATCCCCCAACACTCACATGTGGCTCGTCCCAAGCCATTAAGAAAAAAGGATTCCTCTACAAAATTTGGTGTTCTTCCCAACTCATGCCTCTAGTGCTAGCTGTGCCATAGGACCAACCTTGTATTGAAGTTCCTTTAAAAAAATTTGCACCTTGGAAACTTCCTCTGTTACTTCCTTGGCCTAATTGGTTAGTTGTTCCACCTAGTAGGAACTGATATGTTTCGACAATCCTGCTTCTAATGATTGTGTGATGTGTTGCAACTTCTGTTGTATAGGCTGAATAAGACTCGTAACTCACTCTGCTTCTAATTGTTGTTCTATCATCTCATCATCCTTTTCTTCTCCTGGTCGCGGAGAGTTTTCACTTCTTGTTGTAGCTTCTTTAGCTCTGCGACCTTCACAATCCTTTCTTTAATTGTTGGATTTTTCATGTCTACCTTTACTGTGGTGATTTTCAGATTTGCTTGTCACACATCCTCCTTGATCTTTTCCATGGTCTCATATTCCAAAAGATCTTCCCACATTGTGAAAACAACTTTGAATTCCTCAGTGCAGATTGTTTCTCCTTTCCTTATCCTTTCAAAAGCCTCAAATGATGTATTCTTGTGTTCTTCAAGCACCTCGAGAGTTTTTCTTAGTATTTTCCGTGCCTGTAGCTCCTTGAATTGCTTCCTCAGTTATATATCTATCCGTGCCATCCAATCAACCTTGGAAGCTGAATCCTCATCTTCTTGGCCTTCTTCTGGTGTGAACTCTGAGATGGTGCTCTTGATGGATTCAACAAGAGTAATCTTACTCGGTTACCGTTCCTCTATCTCCTGGTCCTTCTCTTTAAGGAGTATCATGTACTCCTTTTCCTTCCTCATCTTCTTGGTTGGTTGGTATGCCACCACATTTTCTCTAATCCAGAAATTTGTTGTAGCATAATGAAGGGAGTATACATCGGTCAATGGGAGCTTTGAAAAATCCAATGTTAATGCCCCCATGTCCTTGAGCACATTTTCATGTTCTTTGGCACCTGGTTGTAGTGCTTGTGTTGGAAATTCCATATTGAGGGGCGTAAACTGTAATGGTGTGGGTAAAGTGTCTCTGGGGTCCACACCATACATCTCAGCTTCGATAATGGTTTTTGCTTTGTTAATGACCTCTATGAGATTATTGAGGTGCTCAGCGACTTGATCGACCACTTGTTCCTACTTATTAATTAGACCTTTGAGGTTGTTCTTGGATACTTTGGCTACAACTTCTACTAGCAAGTGAATATCCTCCTTAGACAATGTGTTCGCTTTAGTAGTTTTTCTAGCTTTCCTCTTGTTGCTATTCTTGCTCATGGTTATGGATATGCTCGTCAATGGGTGTTTCATATCCATCACCTTAATTGGATCCCCCATTAACACCATAATTTTCTTCTCCTTCTCCCCCCTGTGACTAATCATCATGATCCTCACCTCCATCATTTCCTTGGCGATTATCTTGGCCATTTCCCCCATCAGCAGCTACACCAACATTTCCACCTTGGTTAACTTGTGGATCTTCTTCTTGTTCCATATTCTCCTCAAATGGGTTGCGCCATTCTGCCGGGAAGTCCTGAATAATTGTTTCCATGTCTGCATTCTTGATCATAAAACCCTCCAGATGTACCTGTTTGGTCGGGTCCTCCTTTGGCTCTGAATAATGTTATGAACATCGTCCTAAAAATTTATAAATGTGGCATGCCTTTGCATTGTTGTTTCCCTTATTCTATGTTGCTTCCTTATGACATTGCGCAGCACTTCACCATGTAGGAAGAACTCAATATTGGTGTCTTTCTATCGGACTGCATCCTTCTTGTTCTCCCAAAGTTTCTAGTAGTTTGTGCCCTAGAAAAGTACGGGGATATCCTACACCTGGTAATCAGGCGGGTCTGACCATTGAATGAAGGATATCAAAATAAGCAGCTAGGACTAGTGTAATTTAGCATTACCATCTACCTGTGCTTGCTCTACATCATCTATTAATTCATTTAACAAAAAATTCAACAAATTGAACTTTACTCCCACAGCACATTTCTTTGCAAGTTCAACTACCCCAATGGTACATTATGTAGCCCACATCTTGCATAACAAATTGCAAAATAAAATATTTGCAGTGAACCGCATCATGTTATCATTAATGGATTTAATGAGAAACACCCTACCTATGCGCTGCAAGTCATGCTTCTATTTCATCTTGGTGGTGTCTCTGCCCGGTCAAAGATATGGTGCGGGGTCGTCTCCTTGGCGTGGAAGACCGGTGATTAGTGAAATTAGGTCGACATCCACAACATAGCGTTTGAGCCACAAGTACCCACCATGAAAACAAACCAAAAGCTATCAAACATAGATACTTTCTTGTGTGTTGTGACTAAAGTGCGGCATACGTAGCAGGTTGAGCAGACCCGCGTCATCAACCCCTCAAGTCCATTGCATTGGAACAACCAGCATTGGGTTAGGAAGCTCAGCGGTTTCTATGACCATGTAATTCTTTCTCTCCAAGCCCTGCTTCTGGTGGGTATCATAATATTCAAAATGAAGATCGACCTTCTTTGGAATTATGGTCATTAGCAGTGGCACTGACTCGGGGATCTGTGACGAGACCAAGGAAGAGTGTGCTCTCAGCGGAAGCTTCAACTCACGTTCCTCAACTCTCCTTGGATGAACATATGGTGGCATTCGCATCCCTGCATAGAGGCGACTCTGGTTCTTCCTCCATATGTGTTTCTTCAGTAACCTTTCATTTGTTCTTTGAAGGCTTCAACACCTTGTTGGGTGGTGTGGAAGTTCCTAGGATGTCTCTGTCTAAAATGAAAGGTGTTGGTATTGCAATTGGAGTCGCCCTGTGTGGATTCTAGATCGGGGTGACTGCTAGAGCCAAACCAGAGGGTGGTGTAGGGCTCAAACCGGCCGCGAGGACCGTCTAGGGATTGCATCTCACCATGGCTTTAGATTCTTCTTCTTGGTGCTGTGAGTCAGGTGAGTCAATATCTTCTTCAATCAGGAACGATGGTTCAACAGTTACGTCTGATAACTCATTGGTGCTGGAAATCTATATGACCATGGGTTTCATCTCTCTCTCTCTCTCTATTATAGGATTTGTCTCTATTAACTATCAGCTCTGGTTCTCTCTTCTTCACTAGGTTCAAGTAAACTAATATTTGATGATGAAGCTCATTTTTATAGGTGCCATCCCATCCTGTAATCGTCATTTGATGGGAGGTCGATTTCTTATCGATCCCATGGGATTTCCATTCGAATCATTCTATCATTAACGAATCTACTTGAGTGTTGATCTATACTTCCCCTGGAATTTATGGTAGTTATGTCAATTGTGACTGATGGGACCATAAAGCATGTCACCATTATACTTGTACCTTGTCGACTTAATGATGCCTTGTTGTCATAACCACCTCAATCTTTGTTGAATATTCATGATTTAATGTCGTCCATCTTGTCCTTCCCACTTTTTTTTCTACACTTGCGTGATCTTATCCAGGCATGTCACGACCATCATAGTAAGGTTTTAGCCAAGTTCCATTCACCATACACGTGACATATGTTCCATCCAGTTTCAGCAATTTTACTCCACCCGTGTCAGTGATGTGTGCAATCAAATATGGCCCTAGCCAATGCATTTTTAACTTTCCTAGATGTTTGAAGAATTTTTTGTCATACAGCAACACAAGTCCTCTGACTTTGAATGGATTAATCTTGATATGGTGATCATGCCACACTTTCTGCCTCTTCTTCTCAACGGTTTGATGGAATCCTGCGATGAAGCATTCCTCTTCTATCTGAATGAGACGCGACAACCTTTTCTCGACAACATCTTCGTTGGTCATTTCTATCAACACAACAATCCGTAGGATCAGCACAATGTACTCCATTGGCACAAAAACTTCCTGGCCATACACTAGTCTGAATGGGGTGCACCTTGTCAGTCACTTGCAAGTTGTGAAATATGCCCACAGCATAGCTGACACTTTCTGATCCCAGTCATTTAGGGGCACATTGCATACTTTTGTTAGTGTGTTCTCTAGGATCTCATTGAAGGCTTCAACTATTTCATTATTCTGAGGATGATAGGGTGTGGTATTCTTACTCAATATGGAAATATGCAATAATCTAAGAAATCATTTTGTTAACAAAATGCCTACTTGGTCGCTGAGTAGAATTTTCGGATAGCCAAATCTGGTCACCACATTTTCAAATAAAAACTTCCCCGGAATCGCAGCGGTGCAATATTTAACAGGTGTGGATTTTTCCCATCTAGTTAAGTAGTCTGTCGTAGTGATAATGTAGTGTACATTGGTTCTCTTTCCTGGTGTGCTAATCGGTCCAACGAAATCAATAGCCCATTTTTCAAAGCCTTGAAGTGTTATCTGTGACGCAAGTGACATCTCATTGTGACACGATGGTTTTCCTGTTCTCTGGTAGATATCGCAGCGTTGACAAAAAATCTTAGTATCCATGTGTATGGTTGGCCACCATAGTCCTTCTTGCAGTATCTTGTGCACAATTGTATTTCCATCATATTATCCTCCTGCGACACCAGCATGTGATTCATTCAGTACCCATTGTCTCTCATAGTCAAAGACACACTATCGCAATATTTCATCCACCTCCAGCTTGTATAAATGTCATGCGTTCAACGTATAATTAGCAAATCCAACAACCAAATGTTTCTTCTGGTTAGTGGAGAAACCTTTGAGTGCATAGCCTGTGCTCAAGAAGTAGATGATGGCATTAAATTCCTTATTCTGATCATCCATCATGGTGAATGCAAACAACTGCACGTCAGTCAAGTTATCCTCCAAGATGGTTGGTTCTTCACCGCTTTCTATTCTTGACAGGTGGTCAAGTCTGACATTTAGCTGACCATGTTTAAAAACAACTTCAAAGTTGAATTCTTTAAACAGGAGGAGCCATCGACAAATGTTCCCCCCCAAAACTAGCTTGTTTACTAGGTATTTTAAATCTTAATGATTAGTGTACATTTTGAAATTTCCACCCAACAAGTAATGTCGAAACTTCTGAAGCGCATAGAACATAGAAATGCCTTCTCTCTCTTTCGTGGTGTAATTTTTCTCTACTGTCGATATTTTTTTGCTAGAAAAAGAAATAGGGTGGTCAAGGGCACCCTATCTTGGTTGCATCAATACAATTCCAAGAACAACATACGATGCGCTGACATGAACATGGAACTCCTTCTTCCAGTCTAGAAACACAAGTATTGGATTAGTGGTGATATTTTTCTTTAACTTATCTAGGATTTCTTGGTAGGGTTCTATCCATTGAAACTTTGCATCTTTCTTCAATATCTTCTCCATAGGTTTAGTGATCTCTGCATATCCTCTGATAAACTTCCTGTAGTAGCCTATGTGTCCTAACACTGATCTGAGTTACGTGACTAATGTGGGTGGTGGTAAGTCAAGGATAATCACAACTTTTGCTGGGTCAACCAAAATTCCATCGTGGCATATGACATGACCCAAAAGCACACCAAATGGTGCTCAAAAAATACATTTCTTGGAATTAAGCATGATCTAATACTGGCGACAGTGGCCCAACATCATGTGCAAACTTTCAATATGGTCTCTTACTAGACCAAATGCAGTCCAATTATCAAAGTAGACCTCAAGAAACTTCTGAATGAAATATTTAAAAGCAGATGCTACTATTATAGAAAAAATAGCAAGTGCATTCTTGAGTCCAAAGGGAATTACCATATACTGGTAGCATCCCCATTCTGTGACAAAGGTCATTTTTTGGTGATCCTCCTTTGCGATTCTGACTTGATGATATCCAGAGAGTTTGTTGGTGATCGAATATATCTCTTGTCCTCCGATGCTTTCCAATACTTCATATGTAAACAGTGTTGGGAATGGATTGTGCAAGAATGCATCATTCATCTTCCTTAGGTCAATGCATATCCTAACTTCTCCTATGGTTTTCCTATCTTGGATCACTATAGGGATGATTGACTCTGATTCCTCAATAGGTTCAATGATTCCTGCATCAAGCATGCAATCCAATTCATCTATTAAATTTTCATTATACCTTGGATTCAACCTATAAGGTCACTGTTTGATTGGCTTAGCATCTGGTTTCAGGGGTATTTTCATCTCCCCTAGGTCATCGACTATTCCCTTCATATCAGAAAAGTTGGTAGGGAATAGATCCTAAAATTCATGCAGCAAGTCTGTGATCTTTTCTACCATCTCATCATCCCAATAATCTCTTATATTGGCTAACTTTGGGTTCTCTGGTGACGCAATGTTTACTTTCTTGATTTTCAACGGCTTAAGGAACTGGTCACTTGAAATACCACTTCCTTCTACTACATGTGTACCCTCTGATTCTGGTATGTTTATGTTAGTCAGATCATCATCTGGGTCTCCAACTAGATTATAGCAAGCCATCCATTGTTGGATCGTCACGTTGCACTGGTGGGAATATGCCTCTTCGATAGGGATTTCACCAAATATTTTCTCTATCATTTGAAGTGCATCATCCATTGTCACGTTTCTCATCAACAATTTCAAATGTGTGCATGAATTTTTTATCTACCTCTTCCCAATCCTGAGTTTCTTGTCGCAGCTCCATATATGTATACCAGCTTTGGGGTGTCATTTCCAATGTGCGAATGAAATTATGGGACCATTCATGTCGTGGGTATTCTGCAAATGCGGTGTGACACTAATTTAGGTGCTCGACAAGGTTTAACAACCCTGTGTACTTGTGAATCATGGTGGTGACTTCTTCACCGAATCTAACTTCCATCAATATTCTACATTGTGGCCATTCCGATATGGACTACTTGTGTGTACCCCACTATATAGTGGGTGCAGTCTTTAGTACATGGTCTAACGCAAACAAGCGATGTGAATCTGTTACGAGTCCTTCAAACTCACTTAGAAAGGTCAGAAGTTTAGGTAAACCCTCATAGGTGGGAAGCTCTCATAGCTCATTCTCCACCCGTTGCACAAACCTTGTAATTATGGCACACATTCTCATAGATACCTCATGCAATCAATTTTTCCAATTCTCCAAGGCCTCTCCTGAGTCGGATGTGCATGAACTAGCACTCCTCCAACTCAGGTTTACATCTGTTGTTGGGTTGATATAATATTCTTGCAGGGAAGTGACATTGTAGATCTAGTTGAATAATCACCCCAACACTCATTATAGACATGATTGATGTATATTTGTCCCTCTAGCGGATCAATGGGAGAAACTACCCTCATCTCATTATCCTCGAATGAGTACTTTCTTGAAATTGATAATGGTATGATTATCTATTGCCTAATATATCCCCAGTAGCATGGGATATGGTTTCATGTCATCGACAATGTTAATGACTTCAAAGTCCACAAATTTACGCAACCCCTCAATGTCGACAGGGACTTGACTCAACCTTCCAATTGGTATAACCTTCACCTGATTTGCAAGACGCAAATGGATAGGAGACCAGTCCAAGCACGGATTTCCCATGCTCTCCCAGGTTTGTCACGTAAAAATATTGATGTCTAACCCCAGGTCTAAAATAATGTAATCCATGCCATAGTCACCTATCTACGCAAACATTCTTAACTCGCACCTAGTTTTAAACTTCTTTTTAACCTGGTTAATTCTCCTTTCGGGTTGAAATTATTATGGGGTTTCTTCTATCAGTGCTTATAGTTCTGTGATAGCATTTTTATCCTAAATTAGCACTAAGAAACTTGACAGAAACAATTTGAGCTTACTAACCTTTTGTGGGACCTTCTTTTGGAATATTTGCTGAAATCATTTTATCCATTACTCTTGCTGAGGAAGTTGGTTGTTTTGGGTCTAAAAACTATGGTCACACATCCAAAAATAATTCCTTCTTATTTTGAATGTTGAATAGTACTTTCTTCTGTGTCACAGGTTGTACCTGTGGTGTTGTTCTTGTGGTACATCCTGTTCAGCTCCGGTCATGGCACCTCCTCATGTTGTGACAGAAACGCTTGGTTCTCTTGGCTCAGCATCAATCATCTGGACATTCAAGTTAGGATTTCTATTCGGGTTCGGATTCTGCATAGGGTTATTACTTTTAATGGTCCTAGCTTACCACTTCGTAATCAACTGAGGGAACTATTCTACATTATGGTCCTGCACTTTTCAATATGACCATGTCTTTGTAAGTTCCTAACAATATCTAGCATAATGGTCCAGTTGTCCACAGTTATAGCATGTAACCTAACCTCTTCCTCTACCGAATTCTCCTGCTCCTCTTCCTCTGAATTCTCCACCACCCCTTCCCTGTGGGTGTGGCTACTGTGGGGGGTACTGATTTTGTTGGTATTGCCGTTGATATTGATTCTATGGCTCATACTATTTTTTAGGTGCATACTACAGCTGATATTGGTTCTGATACTAATGGGGTGGGAATTAAATAGGATGATAGGATGCTTGCGCTGGTTTATCCTGAGGCTTCTCTTCATTCTTAATCAATTAGGTGTCGATCATATTTTCCTTCAAGAGTTGGTATGCTATGCAATCCTTCTCTTCATGGCCTACTGACTTACAAAATTTATAGAAAAGTATTGCTGGGGTACTTACAATCTTTTGCAAGTATAGACACTCCTCGTCGTGATGTCCTTTAGACTGGCATATGCAGCATCAGGGTAGTTTATGGGAGCTCAATGGGTTTGACACACCTGATGAGATATAGTTCATGTAGGTCAAATAGTTATCCTTAGTGTGTCCATCCATTCTACATTTCATACACCATAAGTCTTCTTGGAATTCCTTTCCCTTCTTGATATCCTAAAGCTGTATCGTCAGATTAGCCAGCTGCTACTGAATCTGGACCACACTTATGGCACCATCACTGATTGACAAGGCTTATAGCTTCATTTCCAATTCTAGTGCTTCCGTATGTGATTCAATCTTTTGTTACATTAATGGGCCTCATATGTGTGGTAATAGAGCAACAATAAACCACTCTTTATCCTGTACATTCGACATTTGGAATTTTAATTTTTCCATCAAGGTTTTAAACTATTGGTCAACGTCCCATACAAAATTTTCCAATGATTTTATTATCTCTTTTATCTCAGTGATGCACTGCGACTCATATTTAGGTTTTATGAACTCACATATCATTGCGAGTCATATTTCTTCAAGGATCTTATGTGGTGTTCCTGGAAGTACTACGCAGATCTTCATAAACCAGTATAGCACACAAGCCCCCAGAGTCATAATTATCTGTGCTTTATTTAGGTGCATTTTAAGAACTAGGAGAACCATCCAAATAGATTCAGAGAGGAGCCAAT
Organism: Pseudotsuga menziesii; assembly: GCA_001517045.1. Taxonomy (NCBI): domain Eukaryota; kingdom Viridiplantae; phylum Streptophyta; class Pinopsida; order Pinales; family Pinaceae; genus Pseudotsuga; species Pseudotsuga menziesii. Next base: position 168,911 of record LPNX010582186.1, on the reverse strand, counting down.
GTTAATATGGATCCTTTGCTCCATTCCCATTGAATGTAGGTAACCAAATATCATTCCCAACCATTGAGTTAGCATCAGGGTTATCTGATGAATAATTTAGTGGAGGTGTACCCTCCTGCGCGCTAGTCAGTACTAGCACTATCCGTATTAAAAAATATTTCAGGAGATAAGGATTTATACCTTACCTCTGGCAATAGTCTCGGTGTGATGTAGTCATGCCTTGATCTGGGTGTCTCCACACACTCTTCAGATTCTTCTACTCCTTCTTAAATCAGGCTATAGTTACCCTCTTTATCATAAGACCCTTCGTCAAAATGTGAGTAAATTTCATGCTCACTTTCTTCAAACAAACTAGGAGTTCGTCGATCTCCCTCTATCTTTCTTATTTTCCTTGATCTGAATCTCCTTCCACTTCTTAGGACTCTAGCTTCTAGTTCAGGTTTTGTACTTCCTAGGAACATCTAAGCACATCTTCTCCCATTTTCTCTGTAGATCATCCATGACATATCCCCTCTCCTTGGATATGCAACTTAACTACTCAACTCCAAGATGCCCTTATCATAAACTAGCATCTTTATCCATGTGCTAATAGATAACAAATACCTTCTTTATGGTCCTTGGAAAAAATTTCTTTCAGCTTCACTATATGAGATTATATTCTCTATTTCAAACTCAATAATATACCCTTGCAAAATACTGTCGACCCAAAAATCAACATCTCTAGAGATGGTGTTACTTACACTGGTTATCTCAAGAACCAACTGATCGCTCCACTCAACCACTTCTCTTCTATGGAACCATTTGTTTGCCTAATATTCCTTCTTGTCTCAACTTGAGGTTCAACAACAAGAAAATATGAAAAAAACACCACAAGACATTGGTCATGTTAGTGCCAGAAATTGTTCCAAGACTACAAGAGAACAAGCCAACATAATCTCAATAATCACAATAAAGTAAAATAGGGTTTTTAGGGTTTTCAAGGTTTTTTGGTAGAGCAGTTTGAATACAAGAGGGAAAACATTCATAAAACCAAAGTAAACACTAAATCATGAGCATTGAATGACTGAGATGCATAACACATAAACCATAATCCAACAGAAAACACAATACTGAATTTCAGCCACAATTAGCAAGCATTCCAAGCATAAAACATTAAACAAGAAATGAATATACCAGCTGAGTAATTAACATAAATTATAAATGAAACTAGTCAATAATCTGAAGGGCATATAGTGCATATATTTCATAATTCAGTCTTCAAAAAACACATAAGAGTTTTTACTTAGCTCATAAACAAAGCTTTATAGCCTCCCCTTGTCAGCAAAAAACCGAACCATTTGTCTTCTTTCACAATTACCTTTATCCTATTCTTCAAAATAAGTTGAATAAATGAACCCTGACTGTTTTAAGACTACCTATCAAATAGTTCCATCTAAATCATCCTTACAAAAATAAAATAACTTTTCAAACTTAACTAATAACTGATTGTCTTGACTAACTTTACAAATCTTTAGCTGCTTCAGCTAGTAAAGCAATTCCTTCCAAGGCTTGAGCTTTCCTTCTCACCTTCAATTGGTCTGTCTCCATGTCTGCAATCCTCCTTGTTAGCTATTCATTATGCTATTGCAAGTCCTGGATGGTTTGCTTAACTCTGTGAACTGTCTTTCTGTTTTTCTTTTCTTTTAAGTGCTTCTCTTGAAACTGTAATCAACTCCTGGTAATGACTGTTAACTTCCTCCAAATATTCTCTAAGTATTCTATTTGTAGTAACTAGCCCATCATTTGTTTCATGCATATAATCAATCTGATACTTGTATTCTTAATTCTTCTTTGTAAATTTTCTTTTTCAGAATCAATACATTTGTCTCCTGCTAATGTTTGCATCCTTTCTGGTGTCCATGGGATTTTCAGCTTCTTATAAATTTCCTCATCCTCTTGCATAAGTTCTGTAGAAGTCACAGGAAACTTTGGATGTTCTTCATTTTCAGCATTGCATGGAACTTCTTCTTCAACTATCTCCTTCTTCTCTAAATAAGAAGTCTTTACTTGACTTTGTTGTTGTTCTTGAAACATTTGATTTCGAATCTCCAAAAATATATCAGAGATCTTGGTATCATTCATGGCAGATTTTCCTTTTGATTCTATTGGATTTTTACCTTTATTTCCATCTTCACCATCATCCAATTTGTCTTCAGAAGATGAATCCTCTATTAGTGCAACCTTTTCTTTAGCCAATTTGGGATTCAACAGCTTTTTCATGTTTAACCTAAGTTTGTTCTTAGGCCTTGTTTTAGGTCTCCAAACTGCATCAATCTCTCCCAACATCTTAAGAGTCTTTCCTTGATGAGTGATTGAAGCAAACTCAACAACCTTCATTTTATTCCTTTTTAACACTACTTCCTCATCACAATGAGTGTGAAGCTCTTGCTCAGCATAAACCCTAGCTTAATTAGTGACAGGAATTTTATCATCATCAAATAAGTATTTTTCATCTTCCTCTGATAGTAATGTAATAGGGATTTTCTTTTGCTCCTCAATATCTTCTTTTACATATTGAATTGATTCTGTAGGTACAACATCTACAACAAGCTCAGGTTCTTTAATTTTTGACTGTAAAGTGTTTCTCTCATTATCATTAACTCGCTGTTCAAATTCAGAGTTTTTATTTTCCTAGTTTGAAACTTCTTCTGGTTTAACATTTTCTTCATCCTTGACTCTTACCTTTTTTCTAAGCTTCTTAATCAAGGTTTGACCTTCATCTACTTGTCTTCTCTGATACTATTCCTCTTGATCAGTTTTGAAACCTAACTAAAAAATGAAATGCTCCCAAGTCTTATCCCTTTTCTGCAATACAATGATTATGATGAGCTTAATAAGTCCATGGTGAAAAACAGATTGCTTGGTATGATGTTAGTGCTCCCTCACCCTTCATGACATTTTTTGTAAGCTTTTCAGAAAGAAGAAAGGTAATTTCATTTTAGACTCATCACTAAGATGCTGAAGGAACCTAAAGTGATATTTGAAAACGAAGGAAAATCTACCCTCACAGGTGACATAACTCTGCTAGACTTTAATGGGCTCAATCCATTTAGGTTTAAAGTTTTGGATTGAAACACCTTTTCCCCAATCTGCAATCACTCCAGGAAGCAAGTATTTCTGAGCATTAAAGGTGAAAGGAGCCGTTTTAAACCATAACTCTCCCTCATCCTAGATCCCTGTTTCCTTAGATATTAATTCCTTAGTTAATTTGAACTTTAAGGTGTCAAAAGACACTATGTCTTTGTCTAGGCATTGACCAAATTTGTAAGACACCTCTACATGATATCCTTTAATATTTTTGAAAAACATTAACCATCCTGCATCTGAAAACAACTATGCACAATCTGGAAAATTCTTCACCCAGCTTAAGTCTGAAAGCTCTGCCCTATTTGTCTTTCCACTCTTTTTCATTTTAAACTATGGTTAAACAACTTCTTTCCATACACCACAGTCTGATTGTCTTCAAAATTTAACAAAATATCATAGAATACATAATAGGGACCTCCAAAAGACCCTAATTTGAGTTCCTCTATTTAAATGATGAATACTTTAAATGTATTGGTTAATAATTCATCATTTAACATGAATTAGGTCTAAAACTAATATTCTACCTTCAAATTTGTCGTTAGTCATTTCTTCAAAAAAAGCCCCAAATTTAAAAAACCCTGGCAATGGCACGCAGACTACCTGTTAAGATGACCAATTCGAGTGCTGGAATATAGTTATTTCAATGGTCAAGTGTCAAATTGCATGCTCCACCTGTCTCTGATCGCTTAGACCACTCCAGCCAGCCGCTGCTGAAAGCCCTAATTTCTTGTTTAGTTTCAAAATCCCGATTACTCAGCACTGATTTCTCTCCATGATCTTCACTTACTCTTCGTGTCCTTTAGATAAAAACATAATCCCAAACAGATTTGTCTCATTATACTCTATTGTCATCATTATATCCGCTCTGCATGAAACCGCCACGATCTCGCCCTTATGATGATATTCCACCTGCTTCAGTGATTAAACTATAGAAGACACGTATAAAATGCATCATACAATGCGATCGACACCTCAGGAGTGAGAATCCCAAAGAAATTGCACCAAAAAATGATGATTTTATCTTGCGCGATATCTTGTAGCGCTCTAATGCATCTGTTTTTGTCTTGTGCTACAAGAAAGTTCAATTTAATGATTTCACAATTTTAAGCTAATGATAAGAGTTTGCACTTGGTTTAGGGGTCTAAATTTAACTTTTATGCTATTTATAAAACTTTTCTAATCCATATATGCCTTATATAAACCCCTCAATTATAAAATCAAAGAAAAACTTATAAAAATAAGCTAAGAAATAAAAAATCATGAGAATTAAAGGTTAAAATTAACATTGTCCCTATCAACAAAATTTTCAAGAAACAAAAAGTAAAAGAAATATTCAAAATATGAATAAAAGTATAAAAAACAATGGAATACAAAACACATGACCTAACATCTGGCTCCTGCTACGGGATGTAGTCCTCCTTGTGAGGCTGCAAGAACCTGTAGACCAGTGCCTTCTGTACTGCTATCTGCTAGCCTGCAAAATTTTCATTGGGTTATGGAGTCCTTATTCTGTTTATTCACACCGGTATATACAATGAAAAACTAGAATCCATTTCAAAAACTGTAAAAATGCTTGAGGAATCGTCCATTAACTAGACTAGACAACTCCTCACCCTCCAAGGTCTGTAGAACAAAAGTATTGCTTTCCAAAAACTTTGATACTATGAAAGGACCAAACCAAAGGTTATCAAAATTCCCATGCTTTCCTTTTTGCTCCTTCCTAGCATCCCATCTCAAAACCATGTCTCCTACTGAGAAAGTATTGTCTTTGATCCTCCTATCAAATCTTTATTTAATCTTCAACCTGTATAGCGGTTTTTCTCGTTTTTGCTTTAACTCTATCATTGCATAAATTCTTCTCTCCATATCATTAGGTTCTTCCTGACAGTCTTGAAAAAACTTCATCACTGGGATACCCAACTGAATAGGAAAAACTGCATCTGTACCATATACTAATTGGGAAGGAGAAGTTCCAATTGCTTGCTTAACTATTATTCTATCTGCCCACAATGCATACTTTAGGATAGAATCCCATGATCTTTTATTATGCTTCAACAATTTCTTGATACTCTGAATGATATTTTTATTTGATGACTTAGCTAAACCATTACCCTAAGGATAGTAAGGGGTTGAATGTTTCAACAGGATGCCATTCTTTTCACAAAATGCCCCCATAGCCTTAGATTTACAGGATTTTTCATTATCAGTTAATATTCTCTGTGGACATCCAAATCTATTAAGAATATTATCTTCAATAAAATATATGATCACCTTATCTGTGGAATTCCTTGTGGGAATGGCTTCCACCCACTTATTAAAGAAATATGTTGCAGTCAAAATCCACTTATGTTGCCCTGAGGAAGATGGATTTATCTCTCCTATGAAGTCCAAACCCCACTGCTGAAAAGGGGCATTTACTGCAATTGGTTTTAAAGGTAATGACAACAACTTTTGTTTACTAGTAAATTTCTGACAAGGGATACATGCTCTTACCTGCTGATATACATCTGAAAATAATGAGGGCCAATAGTATCCAGCTCTTATAATTTTATATGCTATTTCCTTCCAATACTTATGACCTCCACAAGCACCTTCATGAGATTCAGAAATTACTCCTTCGATTTCAGGTTTATCTAAGCATCTGAGTAGAATACCCCCTGGATCTTTCCAGAACAACTGTTGTTCTACCAAACAACACTTAGTAGTTTTTAACTTCAAAGACCTAGCAGCTTTTTTATCTAAGTGTTATGGGCATTGCAAGTACAACAGAAAATATACAATGTTTGCATACCATGTAGATGCTGAATAGAAATCCATAATCTTCTCTTTCTCTAGCTCTGCTTGATTTTCTTCCTGTGCTGGCTGTTCTTCCATCAAATTCAATCCTAAAGCTTGGCAATTTGATTCAGCTAACAACTTAGCTAGACCTTGTCCCTTTACTAGCTTTGTAGGTTTGATATCCACATCATACTCCATGACTTTAGCAATCCACTTTCCTCTTTTTCCTTCACTATCAGGCTGAGTCAAAACATCTTTTATGGCAGCATTAGGCACATATGCAATAACTTTGGAGTGCAAAACATAGATTCTGAAAAATTTCAAAGCTTTTACCAAAGAATAAGCCTGCTTTTCTAAAATGTTGTATTTTAATTCAGAATCTCTAAGAGTTTTGTTGAAGAATGCAATAGGCTGTTCAATACCATCCTTATTCTTCTGTAATAAAACAAAAGCCAATGTATCTTCAGATGCAAAAGAAAAGGTTAGAAATTCCTTTGTAAAATCTAGACTTACTAATACTAGAGCTTCAGTAAGAGCCATCTTAATTTTTTCGAATGAATTCTTTGCTTCTATAATCCACTTGACTTCTTGGTCCTTCTTCAGCATGGTTGTAATATGTTTGATAGTCTCAGCAAAATTTGGTATAAACCAACGCATAAAATTGATTTTACCAATGAAATATTGTACATCTTTTTTGCTCCTGGGAAGATTTATTTTCAGTATTGCTTTCATCATTTCCGGATCAATCCTTATGCCATCAACTGAAACTAAATGACCCAATAATTTACCTTCCTGTACAGAAAAATGTGACTTCTTTGGATTCAAAGATAAACCATATTTTCTGCATTTTAGAAAAGTTTGTTTCAAATGTTTTAGATGTTCATCATCTGATTGTGAAAAAACTGTAATATCACCTAAGTAAATCACTACAAACTTGTCTCTTTCCCCAACAAAATCTATATCCATAGCTCTTTGAAAAGTTGCTCCAACATTCATTAACCCAAAAGGCATTTTATCATACATGAAAGTTCCCCAGGGAGTAGTAAAAGTTGTTTTCTCTTTATCATCAGGATGCATGGCAATTTGATTATATCCTGAAAAACCATCAACCATAGAAATCCTTTGTGCCCCAACAACCTTCTTCAATATTTGTTCTATTTTAGGAAAAGGATAATTAATTATCCTTCAATGCAGACCTATTCAGATTTCTAAAGTCAACACACAGTCTGATTTCTCCATTCTTTTTTCTGACAAGAACTAAATTTGCAACCCATGAAGAATACCTAAGAGGAACAATGATCTTGGCATCTAATAACTTCTTCACTTCTTTTTCAATAACAAGAAACAAAGCTGGATTTATCCTCCTTAATTTCTGTTGGAAAGGTTTAACATTCGGTTTTAAAGGTATTTTATGTTGTATAATCCCAGTATCATATGTCTTCAAATCTTCATAAGACCATGCAAAAACATCAACGTACTCCTTTAACAACTTAATGTACCTATTTCTCTATTCTGCTGTGAGTGCTTTTGAAATATTCACCATTTTAGGATGTTATGGAGTACCAATATTACAGTCCACCACATTTTCTTCTGAAGACTGTACAATAGGTTTTAAAGGTGTATCATCTTTTGAAAATATTCTTTCTAGTGGCACCAAACCTTTAGAAATGAAATTACCTTTAAGTTTATTAATCTTGTGGCCAGTAATCTCATTTTCAACAATATCTTCAGAATCTTCAACCTCATCATCTTCTTCTTGATCAATCAGGGAATTGGAAAACTCATCAGTCAGCTCTAAAAATATTTTTATTTCAATGTCATCTTCAAAAACTTTCCACTGCCTTACGTTATCAAGCACAGAAGGTCTGTACCTAACCTCAATAGGATACTTTAGCTGTGTTGTTTTTGGGGATTCTAAAATGTGTGGTTGCTAAGGCCAAAGAATCAGCAGTTTGATTATGGTCCCTAGGAACATAGGTAATGTTAAAAGCCACAAAATATTTATCTATCATATCCCATACCTCATTATGATAGAATTTCAGCAAATCTTGTTTCACTTGATAGTTGTTCGTCACTTGCTGAACAACCAACTCGGAGTCGCCATATACAGAAATCTGTTGAATTCCTAAATCTTTGGCAGCTTTCAAACCTAACAACAAAGCTTCATATTCTGCAGTATTATTGTTGGTAATAAACTCTAATTTATACATCAGCTTCACTGTTTCACCACTAGGATATATTAAAAGAACCCCTGCTCCAGCACCTTCCTTACAAGATGATCCATCAAAGTATAATTTCCAAAGTTCATCTTCGTGTTCCCTAATGCATTTAACTAGATTTTCCTTTTCAACCTGTAACAAACCAGAAGTATTATCATCATCACTAAAATGTAACATACAAGTACCCAAATCCTTATCAACAGCATACAAGGGATGATTTGTAGGGTTCTTGTCATCTGTCACAATATAGGCAAACTGTAGTTCTCTATACAACCTTCGGTTTTCTCCTCCAAATACAAGAATAGTAGCATATGTTAAATCCATTTGTAAATTTCCACCAACTTTCTTTGCCCAAGATCTAGAGAGGAGTAATCCAAATTTAGGTGTAATGTCTGCTACTACCACATCCATAATCGTACTCTTCATTGGTAGCTGAGCCAAACTGACAACCATATCTTTAATCACTCCCAAACATTTTACAGCTCGTGAATCAAAAGCATACAAATCATGATAGGGTTTTGTTATACTCAAACCTGAAGCCTCCATGACAGCCTTTGGCATTAGGTTGTGCAATGCTCCTGAATCCAAAAGATAGTTATGTATCATTTGTTCATTAATAGTCATTGTGATATATAAAGGAGGTGATGCACTAGCTTCATTCTCAGTTTTTTCAGCTAAAACTGATCCAATAAATATTTTAGGGCTTTCTTCTTGTAAATTCACTGTATCAGAAAGAGGCTAACTGTTTGCTGAACCAATCATTTTAGGAACTGAATATTTATAAGAAGGATTTTTCATTAACTCAGTAAAAGGCATAGGAATCTTAATTTTTCCTAATTCATTTTTCCAGATTAAAATTCTACACACTTTTGTTTACCTCTTCAACTTCCATACTCTTCCTTTATTTATTCTGAATTTGTTTTTTCTCTAACACAGGATCAAATTGCTGTTTAGTAGGTACAACTACCTTCTTCTTCGGATTTTTAACTACTTGATTTGGGCTTGACCTCAAATTCAAAGTTTTCTTTGGCTCAGTCTGATATGCATCAGCAGTTACATCAGTCATTTCCAGAATTAAATCATTTTCTGTTTCAAACATATCAACATCATAGTATTCTGAATTTAAAAACTCTTCTTCAGTGAAAAAACCCTCAGTTAACTGCTCTCCGAAATAATTCATATCCTGGTCTGTATCTTCAAATAGCACTTCCTCTTCAATTTCTTCTTCATCAACAACATTATTCTGAAGAGAGGGTGGTACTCTTTGATCCTCAGTTTCTCTCCTTTCTCATTGTATATCATCGTTTCTTCATTCTCTAGGTATGAAACGAGGTGCGAACTGTCTTCTAAATTGGTTTTGATTGTTAGGGTTTCTTTCACCCTATTGAATAGGTTTGTTTGAATTCTTTTCTAGTTCCAACTTGTTTAATTTTGTAGTTAGGATCTTAACTAGCTTGGACATTTCATAAATTTTACCTTCTGCAGAGTGGGATGTTGAAACCCCTGGAACTGCCTCTTTCTTACCTTTCCTGTCATATATCTACTGAGTTGTATTTCCTTTCAATATATTAGAAGCTAATATATTAGACTCCACTTCTAAGTTTGCATCCTGCATGTTCAGTAGAGAAACAGGTCTTCTTTCTCTTAGAAGTAAGGAAAATTCATGATCAAAGGCATTTGCATATGTGAGTTTTGCAGATGTTTCTGAAGGTTTTATTTCTGCAGGAATTCTTCCATACATTTTATTGAATCTCTTCGAAAAATCAGCTATGGTTTCATCCTTCTTTCTCCTAAGGGCTCCAAAATCAGTTATATAATAGGTATGATCCCTGGTATCTCCCCATTGTCTCATGAAAAGGTCCTGAAGCTCTTCTATGATAGTGATAGAATTTGCAGGAAACTCCCTGAACCATTTTCTGACATCTCCATCAAGACTTTGTACAAACATCCTCATCCATACATCCTTAGCTTCAATATTTTGATTATCAGCATAACTAAGAAAGGCCTCCCAATGTTCCTCAGCTGTAGTTTCACCTTGTCCATTAAACCTAGGTAGGTATTTCTGGTAATCACCTCTAGGAAGTGCATTTAAAGGATGAGGCAAAACTAAAGGTGCATACCTAACTATAACCATTTGGTCCATCATATCTAATGGTTGATTTTGGGCTGCCATTTTTAAGTTGACTGGTTTCGGTGATGGAAATACTTGACTGGAACTTGGTTGAAATGCAGTTTTACCAACTTTTAGATGAAATAGAGGAATTTTACCAGGAGATATTGTCTTTGATTTCTTGAAGGATTGAGGATCAGTGAAAACTTGAAAATTAATGACAGGAATTATAGGCTTCAACCAAGGTGAATTTTGTTCTTCTCCCTTCAGGGTAGATAAAGGTGATGAAATATCTAGCTGATCAGGGTCACATAGCGTTGGTGATGACTGAGACCTTCTAATTTTCCTAGCTGTTTTCAGTATCTATTATGGGTCTGCAACACCCAACTGTAAAGGTGAACTAGGTATGTTTCTTGTCCCAACTCCCTTAGTAGCCACTGTGAAATACTGGTGAAAAGTAGTCTTTAAGATTTGTTGGTTTAAGTTCACCTCTTACAACCAGTGAAATGATAAGTATCCTAGGGAAAAATAGGTTTTCAACTTCATTCCCTGGCAACGACGCTAAAGATGTTAGTGCCAGAAATTGTTCCCAGAATACAAGAGAACAAGCCAACACAATCTCAATAATCACAATAAAGTAAAATAGGGTTTTTAGGGTTTTCAAGGTTTTTTGGTAGATCAGTTTGAAGACAAGAGGGAAAACATTCATAAAACCAAAGTAAACACTAAATCATGAGCATTGAATGGCTGAGATGCATAATACGTAAACCATAATCTATCAAAAAAAACAATACTGAATTTCACCCACAGTTAGCAAGCATTCCAAGCATAAAAACATTAAACAAGAAATGAATATACCAGCTAAGTACCGGCTGAGTAATTAACACAAATTATAAATGAAACTAGCCAATAATCTGAAGGGCATATAGTGCATATATTTCATAGTTTAGTCTTCAAAAAACACATAATAGTTTTTACTTAGCTCATAAACAAAGCCTAATAGCCTCCCCTTGTTAGCAAAAAATCGAACCATTTGTCTTCTTTCAGACTTACCTTTATCCTATTCTTCAAAATCAATTGAATAACTGAACTCTAACTGTTTTAAGACTACCTGTCGAATAGTTCCATCTAAATCATTTTTACAAAAATAAAATAACTTTTTAAACTTAACTAATAACTGATTGTCTTGACTAACTTTACAAATCTTTAACTTCTTTAGCTAGTATAGCAATTCCTTCCAAGGCTTGAGCTTTCCTTCTTGCCTTCAATTGGTCTATCTCCATGTTTGCAATCCTCCTTGTTAGCTCTTCATTATGTTGTTGCAGGTCCTGGATGGTTTGCTTTAACTCTGTGAACTATCTTTCTGTTTGCCTTTTCCTTTTAACTGCTTCTCTTGAAATTGTAATCAACTCCTGGTAATGACTGTTAACTTCCTCCAAATCTTCTCTAAGTCTTCTGTTTGCAGTAACTAGCCCATCATTAGTTTCATGCATATACTCAATCTGATACTTGTATTGCTTAATGCTTCTTTGTAAATTTTCTTTTTCAAAATCAATACATTTGTCTCCTACTAATGTTTGCATCCCTTCTGGTGTCCATCGGATTTTCAGCTTCTTATAAATTTCCTCATCCTCTTCCATAAGTTCTGTAGAAGTCACAGGAAACCTTGGATGTTCTTCATTTTCAACATTGCATGGAACTTCTTCTTCAACTATCTCCTTCTTCTCTAAACAAGAAGTCTTTACCTGACTTTGTTGTTGTTCTTGAAACATTTGATTTCGAATCTCCAGAAATATATCAGAGATATTGTTATCAGTCATGGCAGATTTTCCTTTTGATTCTATTGGCTTTTTACCTTTATTTCCATCTTCACCATCATCCAATTTGTCTTCAGAAGATGAATCCTCTATCAGTGTAACCTTTTCTTTAGCCAATTTGGGATTCAACATCTTTTTAATGTTTAACCTAAGTTTGTTCGTAGGTCTTGTTTTAAGTCTCCAAACTGCAGCAATCTCTCCCAACATCTTCAAAGTCTTTCCGTGATGATTGATTGAAGCAAACTCAGCAACCTTCTTTTTCTTCCTTTTTGACACTGCTTCCTCATCACAATGAGTGTCAAGCTCTTGCTCAGCATAAATCCTAGCTTCATTAGTGACAGGAATTTTATCATCATCAAATAAGTATTTTTCATCTTCCTCTGATAGTACTGTAATAGAGCTTTGCTTTTTCTCCTCAATATCTTCTTTTACATCTTGAATTGATTCTACAGGTACAACATCTATAACAGGCTTAGCTTCTTTAATTTCTGACTGTAAAGTATTGCTCTCATTATCATTAACTCATTGTTCAAATTCAGAGGTTTTATTTTCCTGGTTTGAAACTTCTTCTGGTTTAACATTTTCTTCATCCTTGACTGTTACCTTTTTTCTAAGCTTCTTAATCAAAGTTTGATATTTATCTACTTGTCTTCTCTGAGACTATTCCTCTTGATCAGTTTTGAAACCTGACCAAAAAATGAAATGCTCCCAATTCTTCTCCCTTTTCTGCAATACAGTGATTATGATGAGATTAATAAGTCCATGGTGAAAAACAGATTGCTTGGTATGATCTTGGTGCTCCCTCACCCTACATGACATTTTTTGTAAGATTTTCAGAAATAAGAAAGGTAAGTTCATTTTAGACTCATCACTAAGATGCTGGAGGAAGCTAAAGTGATATTTGAAAACAAAGGCAAATCTACCCTCACAGGTGACATAACTCTGCAAGACTTTAATGGGCTCAATCCATTCAGGTTTAAAGTTTTGGATTGGAACACATTTTCCCCAATCTGTAATCACACTAGGAAGCAAGTATTTCTAAGCATTAAAAGTGAAAGGAACCTTTCTAAACCATCACTCTCCCTCGTCCTGGATACCTGTTGCCTCAGCTATTAATTCCTTAGTTAATTTGAACTTTGAGGTGTCAAAAGACACTATGTCTTTGTCTAGTCATTGATCAAATTTGTAAGACACCTCTGCATGATATCCTTCAATCTTTTTGAAAAAAATTACCCATTCTGCATATGAAAACAACTATGCACAATCTGGAAAATTCTTCCCCTACCTTAAGTCTGAGGGCTCTGCCCTATTTGTCTTTCCACTCTATTTCATTTTAAACTATGGTTAAACAACTTATTTTGATACACCACAATCTGATTGTCTTCAAACTTTAACAAACTGTCATAGAATACAGAATAGGGACCTCCAAAAGACCCTACTTTGAATTTCTCTATTTAAATGATGAGTACTTTGTTAGTTTTTCAACATTAAGCTAGAATTATGTTAGGATATTTACTGAGAGAATAAAAAGTACAGAAATATAACATAAGCACATCACAAGAGACAAGAGACACAAAGTGTTTTTCTCGGGGAAACCATAAAGGAGAAAACCCCGCAACTTCCTCACAAATAGAATCAGCACCAAAACAGTAAAATCCCCAAAGCAATAGTCTTCTTCTTCTGTCTAGTCCCAGTATTTCCTTCCTCACTAATGCACCACACTTGAGTGAGTGAATGATGTGTGTTACAAGTGATAAATAGAGAGGATCTCACTCTCTATTTATATTCTTTCGTTCACTTGAAGTGCACTCAATCATGTTGGCCTAACTTAACAATTACTTACTAGAGCCTACATCTCTATGAGTGTATAATAACCCTAGTGCCCTGAAACTGTGGGGAATTTAACAATGACTTGACATGACTTGTTTACATTATTGATCCTCCCGATCGGAACATCAAGGCATGACAACATGACTCAAATAAATAATAGAAACATCCTGGAATAAACATCGGGGTACAATACATAAGATACATAGATGAATACATTCCGAAGTTACATATACATCAACACTCCCTCTTAACTAGGAAGGTATTCTTTCAACACAATTTTCAGCACTGGTCTTCTTCTCTGTATCAACTGGATCATCTTGTCATCAACACCTTGAGTCTTTGAAGTCTTCAAGTCATCTTCATCTTCAAGTCAAATTCACTGTATCTGGATCATCTCTCGATCTGGATAATCATGGAACATCATCACTGGATCTGGATCATCTCTCGATCTGGATCAAGATCACTGGACTGGATCTGGATCATCACTCAATCTGTATCATCACTACTAGATCTGGATCATCATTCGATCTGGATCATCACTGGCTGTCATCACTGGATCTGGATCATCACTCGATCTGGATCATCACTGGTGCTATCTCATGATTCTTCTCGTCACAGGAAGTTCTACAGAGCCAGCCCTTTTTCATGCTGGTTGTAGGCCTACCCATCATGTAGGTCTTCGCCCAGCACTTACATCTGACCTGCTCGTCAAAAAGGCATGCCCAACACTTACATCTGATCATATAGGAACCAATCCTATATTCACATCAGAAAGGCCCAGCACTCACATTCACCAGCATGATAGGACATCACATCACTAACATCTGTGAAAAGGCTCAACACTTACATCTGACCTACTCGTCAGAAAGGCACATCCATTCAGGTGGGAACACATCCTACCACAGTGATGAATGACTCTCACCCAGGCTGGAACACATCCTACCACAATGATAAAATCTTTCCACACATTCACCCAGGCCGGAACACATCCTACCACAATGATGAACAACTCTCACCCAGACCGGAACACATCCTACCACAATGATGAAAGATTTCCACACATTCACCCAAGCCAGAACACATCCTGGGCCACAATGATGAATGACTCTCACCCAAGCCGAAACACATCCTACCACAATGATGAAAGATTTCCACACATTCACCCAGGCTGGAACACATCCTACCACAATGATGAACGACTCTCACCCAGGCTGGAACACATCCTACCACAATGATGAAAGCTTTCTGCACTTAAATTCACCCAGGCCGGAACACATCCTACCACAATGATGAAAGGGCCTACACTTACATCCACCCAGGTGGGAACACATCCTACCACAGTGATGGAAAGGCTTGCACTCACATCTGATCTTGTAGGAACCAATCCTACAGTCATATCAGAATGGCCCCCAGTCCTCCTCGACTGAGCTACCTGGTAACTGACCAGGCGCCTCCATTCTCCTAGAGAATGGAAGTTGCCCTTACATCTGATCT
>LPNX010582186.1:125715-153472 GCA_001517045.1 Pseudotsuga menziesii | reverse complement strand
ATGGAAGGAACTTAATCCTTTAGCCATGATAGAATGGTTCATCCCTTACATCTGATCAAGTGGGAACACATCCCTCTATCACATCAGAATGGCTACTCAGTCCTGCACTGAGTGATCCTAGTAACTGACCAGGTGCCTCCATTCCTATAATGGCAATTGCCCTTACATCTGTCCTACTCGACAGAATGGCCAGCACTCATATCTGACATGGAAGGTAGCAACCCTCTCACCATGATAGAATGGCTCAGCCCTTACATCTGACCATGGAAGGAACCAATCCTCTCACCATGTCAGAATGGCTATGGGTCTCATCACTTTCTCTTGGAGGGAACCTTGATCTGGAGAACACCAAGTCTCTCCCTGAAGTACTCGAACTTCAGCCTAGCCAATGGATTTGTTAATACATCAGCTATATGTTCCTCCGTCGCAACATACTGGAGCTTCACTGCTCCTCTTTGCACCATATCCCTGATATAGTGGTACTTGATCTCGATATGCTTCGACTTGTCATGGAACACTGGATTCTCTGACAACTTCACGCAACTTTGGTTGTCACAATGTATACAAGTAGCATCCA
Source organism: Pseudotsuga menziesii (assembly GCA_001517045.1). Lineage (NCBI taxonomy): Eukaryota > Viridiplantae > Streptophyta > Pinopsida > Pinales > Pinaceae > Pseudotsuga > Pseudotsuga menziesii. Next base: position 152,895 of record LPNX010582186.1, on the reverse strand, counting down.
ACTAGAGATGAAATATATCATACAGTAGCTTCCACAGCCATACTGCCTCACAACTAGCTGAACAAGCTGTGACATACTCTGCTTCAGCTGTACTCAGTGCCACACAGGATTGCTTCCTACTAAACCAAGAAATCACACCTGATCCCATACTGAAGCAACATCCTGAAGTACTCTTCCTATCGATGGCACTGCCTGCCCAATCTGAATCAACATAACCTTCTAGGTTAATCTTTTGATTCACATCATACTTAAGCCCATAATCAACTGTACCCTTCAGGTACCTCAAAATATGCTTTGCAGCAGTCAAGTGAACACTTCTCGGATCTGTCAAGTACTGGCTCAACGTGTTCACAACAAAGCAAATGTCTGTTCTCATGTTCGTCAGGTACATCAATGACCCAATCATCTGATGATACATCGTGGCATCAACCGAATCTGATGAAGAATCACTCAATAGCTTTAGGTTCGATTCCATAGGTGTGGCCATAGCCTTGCAGTCCATCATCCCAAACCTCTTCAAGATATCTACTGCATACTTCCCTTGTCCAAGGAAGATCCCATCTGTACTCTGCCACACCTCCATACCTAGAAAGTAATGCATCATCCCCAAGTCCTTCATTTCGAACTCAGCAGCAAGATTTCTCTTTGTATCAGTAATCAACCCATCTGTACCTGTCACAAATAGATCATCTACATATAGTAGGAGCATCACTGGGTTGCCATCTTCAACCTTGTAGTAAAGGTTGGAATCTGCTTTACTCTTGGTAAAACCCAAACTGGATAGAAAGCTGTCAATTTTGCTGTACCAGGTCCTGGGTTCCTGTTTTAATCCATATAGGGCTTTCTTCAATCTACATACATGTGACTCTATGTCATGTGTCTCAAAACCGAGTGGTTGTTCTACATACACTTCCTCTTCCACTACACCATTCAAGAAGGCAGTCTTGACATCCATTTGGTGTATCTTCCATTTCATTACTACAGCTAGAGCAAGTACTGATCTGATGGAAGTGTATCTGGCTACAAGTGCAAAGGTCTCTTCATAGTCTACTCCCTCTTTCTGAGAGAATCCTCGAGCTACAAATCTTTCCTTATACTTTTCAATGCTACCGTCTGCAGCATGCTTGATCTTATAGATCCATTTGGAAGTGACAACTGACTTCCCTTTTGGTCTTGGGACAACATCCCAAACATCATTCTTCATGATCGATTGATATTCTTTGATCATAGCATCCTTCCATTCTTTATGCTCTGCCGCTTCTACATAACTGGAAGGTTCTTTATCAATAAAATCACATAGTAAAGCTACATACCTAGAATTAGATCTAGTCCTCTCTCTTTCTATGTGATTCTCTTCTAGAGCCCCATATCTTTCCGCACCTTGGATAAGTTCACGTACCCAAGCAAGTTTCCTCTTATGAGGATTCTTCTCCAGAGGTGGATCTACAGGTCTTTGTGGTTCCTCGAACTCTTGATCTTCTTCTTGAGCTTCTTCGTCCATGATTGTATCATGAATTCTGGGTACTTTTGCTTCTGCTTCTTTAGGTTCTTCAGCAGGTCTCTTTCTGGATTTGCTGTAAGCTATGCCTTCATCAAATGTAACATCCCTACTGATGTCAATCTTCTTGTATACTGGGAAGTAGATTCTATAAGCCTTTGAGCTTTCATAGTATCCCACAAATATGCCCTTCTTTCCTAAAGGATCTAGTTTTGTTCTCTCCTCTTTTGGAATGTGTATGTATACAGGACAGCCGAATATTCTGAGATGGATGAATTCTGGTTTCTTGCTGGAGAAGACTTCTTCAGGATTCTTGTTCTCGAGTACTCTATGTGGAGTATGGTTCTGTACATACACCGCTGTTCTGGCAGCTTTATCCCAAATATGCATAGGAAGGTCTTGATCATGAAGCATTGCTCTTGCCGCTTCCATGATGGTTCTATTCTTCCATTCTGCAACCCCATTCTGTTGTGGATTATAAGGAGTGGACAACTCCTTCTTAATCCCTGATTCTTTACATAGTTATTTGAATTCATTCGAAGTGAATTCTCCACCATTATCTGATCGAATGGTCTTGATATTCTTTTCGGTATGGTTTTCGATCAAGGATTTTAATTCCTTGAATTTGCTGAATACTTCATCTTTGTTTTTCATAAAGTCAATCCATGTCTTTCTAGAAAAATCATCAATAAAAGAAACATAGTATGCATACCTTCTTAGTGAGTTTGATGACATAGGACCACATACATCGGAGTGGATGATTTCTAGGATACCTTTGGCTTTGCTTTCGCTGCTGGGAAATGTCTTCTTTGTGTTCTTCCCTTTCGCACATCCTTTGCAAACTCCATCATGTTTTGCTTGGAATTCTGGAAGAACTTCAATAGCTTTGCTTGCAATAGGTAGTGCTCTGTAATGCACATGTACAAGCCTTCTATGCCAAAACTCATTTGGCTCTACTGTGTCATGGATCAAGGCTTGTTCTGGATGGCCCTTCAATTTGTACAAGCCTCCTTCTTTTTCTCCAATCACTACCGCATCATCGATAGTCTTTCCTTTTTGCCACATGATGAATTGACCATCTATGAATGCAACCCACATTCCTTTTGCATCCAATGCTGAGATGGAGAGAAGGTTCTTCTTGAGTCCTGGAACAAACAATACTTCTTTCATTGTTAGAGACTTACCAGAGTCTAGCTTGTATGAAGATTCCCCACTACCTTTTATTGGATATTGGTAGTCATCTCCTAGTTTCACTTTGTGAGGTGATTCATGTTCTGACAGTCTTACAAAGGATTCCTTGAATCCCGTCATATGTTTGGAAGCCCCACTGTCTATAAGCCAATCATCACTTCCATGAGTAATGTTACCTGTGAGAGCTGCTATCAAAACATATTCATCCTCGCTTGAAGAATCTTCACTTTCATATCTGGATCTCTTTCTAGATGGTTCATCATCCTCTGCAGCATGAGCATGATGTCTTCTTTTGTTGCTCTTCTTCTTATGAGAGTGGTTATTTCTCTTAGGATAGTATTTTGCAAAGTGTCCTACATCATCACATGTATAACATATTGATCTAGACATGTTATTTCTACTATTATCTCTATGATGAGGATTCTTACCTTTTGAGTGATGACTTCCTTTTCTTCCTTTCTTGGAGTGAGCTGTGAGGGCTTGGTCTTCACTTCCCATCTTCTCTTCTTGAGCTGCTATTCATGCTTCTTCTTGAGAGAACTCTTCCCATAGTCTTCTGAATTTGACTAACTTCTTTCTAGCACAGATTCCTTGGATGAAAGCATCCCATGACCTAGGAAGGCCATTCAAAGTAGTCATCACAATATTTGCATTTTCCACTTCTTCATCAATAGCTTCTAATTGTTCCTTGATCTGAGAAACCCTTGTGAATTAATACTGGATAGTTTCTGCATTCTGAATCTTTACATTCTTTAGTTGGTTCCTCAAGGTCATCTTCTGATTGATGTTCTTTCCTTCAAACAATTTGGTTAGGGCATCAAACATAGCTTTAGGTGTCTTGAGAGAGGACACCTGTGGGATAAGGTGATCCTTAATAGAATCAGCAATGATCCTCTTTTCCATAACCATATTCTTCTTATGTAATGCCTTTGCCTCATCTCCCTCTAGAACTGGAACCTCCTCCTGAATGTAGGAGTCTAATTCATTCTCTTCCAGGACTAGGGAGATCCTATACTTCCAGGCTCGGAAGTTTTCAGCTCCCTCAAGTTTTTCATCAAGCTTGGTATGATGAGACATCTTTAAATGAGAACCTCAAATGGAAATACAAAATATTTTAGATCTTACCTGGTTCAAGATGTCGGATCTGAAACTTGAGTTGAAATCCTGTAGGGTTGGTTTAGGGGCAAATTAGGGTTTTGATTTTCCAGAGTTCCGTCCACCCAAATGCCTTGAAATTTGTCCCTAACTTCGATTTTGGGAAGGAGATCAATCCAGGCCTGGGCTCACTGAAAAATTCCTCTTCTATAAAAAGCCCTAATTTCTGACCCTAGAGACAGGTCCAAAACTGAAAGACCTCAGAATTGGATTCCGTTTCGACAGAAAGATGCGCCCTAAGGAGGAGAGTTGTTCCACCTTACTTTTTCTGAAAATATGTGGAGGAAGGTCCACAAACTAGGAATCCCTAGTTCCCGCAGCTGCACATTGTCTTCTTCTCAGGTTAGCTCTGACACCATGTTAGTTTTTCAACATTAAGCTATCATTATGTTAGGATATTTACTGAGAGAATAAAAAGTACAGCAATATAACATAAGCACATCACAAGAGACAAGAGACACAAAGGGTTTTTCTTGGGGAAACCATAAAGGAGAAAACCCCGCAACTTCCTCAGAGATAGAATCAGCACCAAAATAGTAAAAGCCCCAAAGCAGTAGTCTTCTTCTTCTGTCTAGTCCCAGTATTTCCTTCCTCACTAATGCACCACACTTGAGTGAGTGAATGATGTGTGTTACAAGTGATAAATATAGAGGCTCTCACTCTCTATTTATATTCTTCCGTTCACTTGAAGTGCACTCAATCATGTCAGCCTAACTTAACAATTACTTACTAGAGCCTACATCTCTATGAGTGTATAATAACCCTAGTGCCCCAAAACTGTGGGGACTTTAACAATGACTTAACATGACTTGTTTGCATTATTGATCCTCCCGATCGGAACATCGGGGCATGACAACATGACTCAAATACATAATAGAAACATCTTGGAATAAACATCGGGTTACAATACATAAGATACATAGATGAATACATTCCGAAGTTACATATACATCAACATACTTTAAACGTATTGGTTAATAATTCATCATTTAACATGGATTAGGTCTAAAACTAGTATTATGCCTTCAAATTTGTCGTTAGTCATTTCTTCAGAAAAAGCCCCAAATTTAAAAAACCCGGGCAATAGCACACAGACTACCTGTTAAGATGACCAATTCAAGTGTTGGAATATAGTTATTTCACTGGTCAAGTGTCGAATTGCATGCTCCACCTGTCTCTGACCGCTTAGACCACTCTAGCCAGCTGCTGCTGAAATCCCTAATTTCTCTTTCAGTTTCAAAATCCCGATTACTCGGCACTGATTTCTCTCCATGATCTTCACTTACTCTTCGTTTCCTTCAGATAAAAACATAATCCCAAAGAACTTTGTCTCATTATACTCTACTGTCATCATTATATCTGCTCTGCATGAAACCGCCATGATCTCGCCCTTATGATGATATTCCACCTGCATCAGTGATTAAACTATAGAAGACACATATCAAATGAATCATACAATGTGATTGACACCTCAGGTGTGAGAATCCCAAAGAAATTGGACCAAAAAATGATGATTTTAGCTCACGTGATTTTCTTGTAGCGCTCTAGTGCATCTGTTTTTGTCTTGCGCTACAAGAAAGTCCAATTTAATGATTTCACAATTTTAAGCTAATGATAAGAGTTTGCACTTGGTTTAGGGGTCTAAATTAAACTTTTATGCTATTTATAAAACTTTTCTAATCCATATATGCCTTATATAAACCCCTCAATTATAAAAATCAAAGCAAAACTTGTAAAAATAAGCTACGAAATAAAAAATCATGAGCATTAAAGGTTAAAATTAACATTGTCCCTATCAACAAAATTTTCAAGAAACAAAAAGTAAAATCAAGATTCAAAATATGAATAAAAGTATAAAAACAATGGAAGACAAAAACATGACCTAACATGTCCGATAGGAAAAGCTCAGTCGGCAACACCCGCGAGGCAGGCGCAGTCTCACCTGAGATATCTTAATGTGTAACTGCCAGGACCATGTTTCCATAGTTGGCAAGGGATTATAGTCCCTTGGTGCATGACCAAGGAACTCGACAAAGATAGGAGGATGGAGTCTATTATTGTGCAATAGAGATGCAACTGTGTTCCACGACCGTTGTGTGTCACAACCTTGTCCTTAACCACTTAACAACTGGCGCAATCGTGTGGCGCAGCTAATTTTTTACTTATAATGAATAGTACGTGAATTATATTGTAACTTAGCCGATTTAACTAGGAATTATACATAACATGTTGACAATACTTTTACACATTCATTCATTCATTGGTACTATCATGACATACATTCAACATCAATTGTAAGAAATACAAAGTAAGCAAACATCCAGATAAACCTTCACTATTTAACAACATTCATTCATACGACACCGAAAATAATGTGGAAACCCATCTGGGAAAAACCACCAAGGTGCTCTTCAAATGGCATGAGAAATATATGTAACAATTTGAAATCTATGACTTACAGACTATTCTTAAGATATGTATTTTGCTTAACTCTTCTTGCTCTCATGCTCTTTGGTTTATTGCTTCTATATACTCCTACTGATCCGCACATAGCCTGGATCAACTCTTCTACTCTACTATCTGTGCACTCGGCTATAGATTACTCCTACAAAATGGTCTATGCACTCAACCACATATCTGTGGCTCAATAGCCTTCTACTTCTATTGGACTCCTCTTCTGAGTCAAAAATACTAAAGCTAACTAAATCTAATTTGATCTAATAAAATCTAACCCTTATAAAGAATGGGTTCCTCCTATTTATAGTGTTTAAAGACCGCGTAGGGTTGACTGAGTACAAATCAGTTTTTATAGATGCAAGTAGCTACAAAATATATTATATTACATTAATGGAGGCCCATACCTAGCCACAAAAGTCCTTCATTACATTAACCACAACCTTAACTAGCCACGGAAACATCTTTCATCATGTCTGCACAGGTCATTACTAGCCACAAAACTGTCCTTTTGCCTTCCACCGCTTTGTCCTTCTGTAGTGTTCCTTGAATTTTTCCTGTCCCGATTTAAATCTTCTACCTACCTCTTCCATTGACTTGGATCTTCCTTTCGTTATTTCATCGATCCTCATCGCAACTTCCTCTTCTCTTCTCTTGCACTTCTTCCTTTACCTGTTTTTCTCCCACTGCACGCCCATTTTTCCTCTTGCACTTGCACAACGAATTATCCCTTGTGCACTTTTCCTGGCCCAACAGTCTTCTTCTCGTTGGATATCATGCTCAAAGATTGGGAGAAAAAATATCACTTTATGGAGCATGATGGTGCATATTTCAACGATGTAGATATAAGAAAGAATCCGATCAATGGAGGATGTGAATTTCACAACCAAAGGATCCACAAGGGATAAAAGAGTTCAAGGCTACAAAATCTAGTAGGACCCCACACTTTGGATGGCGGGGATCATGGTAGAGGTTTGATTTATGACCCAAATCAATTTCATAATGGAAATAAGCAAGAATTTTAGTAGGAGGCTGAAGTGCAAAATCACGCAGTAGTTGCATTGTTCGATGGGTAAGATTTGTTGAAGATTTAGATCTATGGCTAGAAATGATTTCGCAAGACAAAGGTGCGACGAGGAAGAAGATCAATTTAGGGGCAAAATGGAGATTAAGGGTGGATAAATTCAATGGTGTAGATTTTGTCTGGGAGATTCAAATAATTGGAGGTTCTATGAAACATCATTTTCAAATCAAGTGAGCCTGCTTCCTAGACACAACATTGCCATTTTTTATCCAGCATGTCTATTATTCCATATTTCCTGTTTTATGTGTAACTCATGGCGAATCTGCCACCTCAGGAATTTTTTAGGATTTGCAATGATGATTCGGGATTGATTCTCAATTTTGTAACTGACCTTGGCTCTATTTTGAGGTTGGTCTCGGGAGCCCACGACAATATAAATGTAACCTCAATAGAGGAAGAATGGGTTGGAACTTTCATTCAAAATCCTTCCACTCTTGGTTTTTATATCTCTATAAACTTTCTTGGAAGGTTTAATGAGAAATATTCTTTTGCATTTATGAGATTTATCATGGTGTTTTACATTCAGTTCGTGTTTCCTATTTGCATCATTTTCATTTTTGTGAGCTTCTGCCAATGCTTTCTAGTCATATGTGAGGAATTCATTTCATTAAGTGCTCCTTGCATCATATATCACATTTATGATGTGTTTATGATGACTTCTATAGAATTCACCCTATGTTCGGTGCTTTGTATCAATTATTAGCATTTATTGTTGCTGCTAATAAAGGTGGTGCAAGAGATTCATCCATAGATAGGTGCATCTTGGTTCATTAGGCTCTTTCTCCTTTCTCCTATCACCACTTGAAGATATTTGACTGAATGTGACACCTACTTTTCCTCATATTTCAAAGAAAAATTCTCACTCATTTTCACTGTAATACCCTTGACTGTTTTAGGCTGTGAATCCAGTGCCCCATGGTACTTCTTGTCTGTCTGTTTTACCATATTTAAATATGCAAATATCTTGTTCCTATCAGATATATATCCTTCTGATCACTTGCTTAAAGCCATATGTATATGTGAATGAGTTTGTGACATAGAGAGAGCCCTCTCTGATTGTATAGGCTAGAATATAGTCTAAAGAATGGTTGAAATGGTTATACCCTTATGAATTCCTACCACAACCATAGGAAATTTACAGGGTGATAACATAAAGAACATAGTGGAGCCATATCTGGATGACCTACCTGCTCATTCATTATAGCGGAAATACCATTCAGGGAATCTTAGGCACATATTTCTTCAGTGTCGTCATTATCATATTTGGCTAAATCCACACAAGTGTGTCTTTTGTGTTGAGGCTGGTTGTTTACTTGGTTTCATTATTTCTAAGGATGATATTCGAATTGATCCCTTAAAAATTGTTTATATCATGGCATTACCACCTCTAATAGACATTACTAAACACCAAAGTTTGCAAGGGAAGGAAAAATTTGTCCATCGTTTTTTGTGTAATTTCGCAGAGAAAATGCATGGCTACATGCATCTCTTGAAAAAGAACACTCTCTTTCTCTGGGATGATTAGGCTCAAATAGCTTTCGATAATTTAAAACATGGTATAATGCACTCACCTGTGTTGCACCCCCTAAATTATTTGAAATATTTTCTGCTATACATTGTCACCTCTACTACTACCATTGGCATGGTCCTAGTTTAGGAATATTCAAATGGCCAAGAAAATGTGATCTATTATCTCAGTAAGAGTATTGTTGACTCTGACACCCAATATTCACATGTGGAGAATCTAGCTTTGGCTACAGTCATTGTTGTGCAACATTTCTGTCCTTACATCTTACTTCACGCTACTACCATGTTTGCAGATCAAAACCTTATGTACTATATTATTACCCGTCATGTGCTAGGGGGGAACAATCTCATTGGATATTTATCCTACAAGAATTTGATCTTGAATTCTCCAAGGCCACTTCTAAGCAGTCTCTAGTCTTTATGGAGTTGATGTGTAACCTTCCTCGTGCTCTCATGGAAACTGAGCCCAATGATTCATTTATAGATGAATTCTTGTTCTTGATAACAACAAACGGTCCATGGTATGGGGATTTGATCATATATCTCCAGAACCAAATATTTCACCCCAATATATCTCGCGATGATCCCTGACGAATTCGCCACAACGCTAAGTACTATCTTATTCTTAATGACACCCTATATTGGCGTGGTATTGACTCTATTCTTCAACGATGTCTCACTCATGATGAGGTTGAACAAGTCATGAATGAATGACCCTCTGGAGCATGTGGTAGTCATATTTATGGGATCGCTACAACTTAGAATTTCCTTCGTGTTGGGTACTTTTTGCCTTCAATATTTAAGGATTGTCATGAAGCAGTTAAAAAATGCCCACCCTGTCGACTTTTCTATCCTAAAAAGTGCACCTACCTTGCTCTGTTACACCTCGTCATTGTCTTTAGCCCTTTTCCAAATGGGGGATTGACTTCATGCATTGTAAGACTACCTCGAGTGGGGGGCAAGGTTACATTATTGTAGTTGTGGACTATTTCATGAAATGGGCTGAGGAAATGCCTACATATGTAGAGGATGGTAATATTGCTTCCCTCTTCTTATCTAATCACATAATCTCCAGGTTTGGAGTTCCGCAGGCCATAGTAACTAATCATAGATCACATTTTTTTGTAATCAAATGATGGCCGAGCTAAGTGCCAAGATGATTTTTCATCACGAAAACTAAACCCCTTACTATCCTCTAGCTAATGGATAGGTTGAATCCATTAAAAAGGTCTTGAATACTATGCTTCGTGGGATGGTTAGAGATCATAAATCCAATTGGAATTTAACTATATTTTTTGTATTGTGGGCTTACATAACTTCAATTAAAACAACGACCAGTTTTTTGCATTTTCAATTGGTCTATGGACTGGAAGCTGTCCTACCTATTGAGTGTGAAATTCCATCGCTCAAACTTGCTGTTGATATTCTTCCGAACACTTCTACCGAGGAACAATGTTTTCCTTATCTGTTTAACCTTGATGAGATTCGACGAGATGTCACCTTGGCTAATGATTCGCATAAAAAATGGATCAAAGCTCAATATGATAAATCGATTCAGCCTCGTGTTTTCAATGAAGGAAAACTTGTTCTAACCTATGATTAGAAACATGATAAACTTGGGAAGGGGAAGCTTGAATCCATGCGGTACGGTCCCTATATAGTAAGTAAAGTCTTAGAAAAAGGGGCCTATGATTTTGTTGATTGTGATGGGATACCTTTCGGGAAACCTCGCAATAGGTTGTACCTAAAAATGTACTATGCCTAGTATATCTTCACATTAGTACCTTGTATATATGTACATTATTGGCTTTTGAGTGTGGTTTTTTTAATTTAAATATGGTTTTGAGTTCTTGTCCAAATGTTGCTTATCCCATGTTTTGATTCTACAAATTAGATGGCCTTCTATGGTTTTGTTGATGGTGCTTGCCATCACACCTTGAATCTTGCTTCAGCCGCTTGGGTTTTTTATTCCCAATATCATGACCTAGTTAGTTTAGGAGTGGTTTGCATAAGTCTGACCACAAATAATATCGCTGAGTATCATGCAGTGATAGGTTTGCTGCATGAAGTTGCATCTCGTGACATTGATCATTTGGTAGTTTTTATGGACTCTCAGTTAGTGGTTTCTCATTTAAACCACATTTATGCCATTCAAAGCTTAGTGCTTCTTCAATTATTTCAAAGAGTACATTTGTTAGAAAGGTCATTTGTATCTATTACTTATCAACATATTATGAGATCTTGTAACAAAGTTACAGATTCACTTTCCAATTATATGTTATATTGGTATATTTCTCATTCATGACATTGATAAGTAAAATTATATGGTTCATTGTACATAAGCAGTAAAAAGACATAAAACTCATGTAAATAGCATTCCATCATTAAATACAGGTAAACCACCAATAGATAAGTCTGTGTGTGTGTGTGTGTGTGTATAAAGTCTTTACAAACAAATATGGTCTTGATACCACGACTAAAGCACGCTGACTTCCATAACTACAAAAAGAAAAAAATACTAAAGCTAGGTAGCTTTCATTGTGTACATCATGTGGAATCCTAGTGGTGCTCATGGTAAAAATGATGGCTCTTGCCACTCTACGTAGAAAGCATCTAAAACGACTCGACACTCCCATGGTATGCCTCTAATACCTCCTAGGGAGGCCATATACTAATATGTTTGGGACATCCAGATTGATTCGATCAAGGTTCTCCTCCATAACTTCCATCTTATTCTCTCTGTGATGTACAAAGCAGGGCCTTGCTCTCCTGTCTATGGGAGATACACCTCTAGGTCGTGTTGATCCCACATCTGCATGAGAATATTAGGTCTTGTTAACATACAAAAAAATCATAAAATATAAAATATAAAAACATCAATGTCTTAGTGATTTACTCACCGATATCACCCCAATGATAATATACTAGTAGGTCTGAATTCAGGTCTCCCCTGAAGTCGGTACCGATGTATGCATAGTCCTCAATCATAATAAGTTGGTCATCCATCCATTAGAAGAATGTGGATGGGTACTTGACCCTGTATCCAACGCCTCCATGGTGGGCCATAAACTCCACCCATATTAGCATGGGTGGATCTATTTCCCTCAACTCAATGAAGGCCACCTATGGCCTCAAATGTGGTACTCTCTTGAATAAAAATGACACTAGGATAGTTCCATAACCAAATTGTTTCAAATATCCCCATCGACTCTCGGTTAGTTGCTCCTTGAAAGTAACAAGTAGGGCTTCTTCCCATTTTAAGACCATAGGTGCCATTTCCTCCAAGGCATAGAGCATGTGTGCATGGGATTCTTGGTGATCCCCTTGGCTCCTCAAGATGCATTGCATGGTGAAAAATACTATATGAAGAGGAAAATCCATGATGGCCTTGATGGGCATCTTCTTTCCGCACATTTGTGTGCCCAGAAACAAATAGGAATCAATAATACCCTATGTGGTGATTCCCCCACCATGAATACCAGTTAGTTAAATGTGTGCTCCCCATCATGATAATCCCATGAGGAAGTAGATGTCCTCTACTTCCACTGTCAGAACATGAGCCCCCACCTCGAAATAGTGTTTCTTAGGATTCCACATCCTGAGTATGTACTATAACAACCTCACCTGTGACCTCATACTAGGAACATTGAATAATTTCAATATACCACATCCATGTAGAGAAACCATAGTCCCAGCATCATTCCCACCTCTAATTTCATCGAGATCATGCTCTCTTTCCTTCCAAATCACCATGTTTGTTGAATATAACCTGCCAAAAATTCAAAATGGAGTATTAGAATACAATTACATATATTGGAAATACTTCTACCTTTTTCCTTTGGCCTATCTTTTCAATGTTCTATGGAAACTTGTGGCACCACCCTTTCTGCATTATGACAAAGTGGTGCCACCACATGTTTCTACAAGAAAAAACGTGGTGTCTCCTAGGAACCTCCTTTCCCAAAAGAGAAAGGAGCTTTACCCGGTAAAAACATTTTCTCCTTGGAGAAATGGCCCCAAAACCCTAAAATATGCATGAAATGAGAAAAGGAAACCATGAAAATATTAGGAATGAGCTTAGGTTTTACCTGGATCTGATGGTTCTATAAATGGTTCACTGACGACTCTACAATCCTCATTTGAAATCCGCACCCAAAATGGCTCAAAATGCTCTCCAAATGGTAAGTATTTTTCACTATTTACTATGTTTTATTCACCTTTTAGGGTTTTGTTTTTATGATTTTAATTATTTTTATTAATGTTTCCCCCTAAATGGTCAATTAAAACATGGGTTTTGATTTTTTAAGAGTCTAATGGTCATTTTGAAGTTTGCAGGGTATAGAGAATTGAATTTTTTGAACATGAATGAGTTCATATTTTACTTTTTCGTACTCGCACAAAATGGAAAAATCTCCCAAGTGTTGTTTTCAAAACTTTGGTCATGCTCGTTAAACCTAGCACTGAATTTATGAGTCCTATTTTACTTCTTTTTCACGCTTGTTAAGCTTCTTTTTATGAAAAGAAACCCTAATGGGGTCTTGTTTAAGATATTTTTGAACTCCTAAAATGTGAAAAGATCATCGAGTGAGATTGTCTTCTTCATTCTAGTAAAAGAACTTGAAGGATCATATTTTTTACGATAGTTTACCCCTTTTTCGATTCGGATCGACTAAATTACGAAAAAGGAATACTCTATTCATTGACTAGAAGAGTTCTCGGAGGTATCATTTTATACTTTTTCGGGCCTCAGAGACTAAATCATATGAAAAAGGACACTTTGAAGTCTTCTTTTGTTTCTTTCAGAATCTCTAAACATGAATGATACCAAGTTTACTTTCATTGTACTCATTAAATTATACATTGAGAGACCCTCTTTTGGGAAAGAACCCCTCCTTTCACATGTTCGAAAAACATATGAGAATGGAATTATCCTATGATAAGCTACAATGAGTGTTTTTTACCCTCTTTGAACTCGTAAAAATGAAAAAGAGGAACTCATCAATCATGATGGGGAAATTAAGGGAAGGGAACCATTTTTCATTTGGAATAATGGCAGTTTGTAGTCACCTTTGAACGTGGCACTTATCTGCATTTCATTCAGTCAATTGGGTATTCATATTGCTTTTGATTTGATCCACTTTCATGAGTCATGTCACTCCTTTGAGTATTTCAAATAATGCATCGTCAATCGTCGCATTCTGTTCTGGTATATGCCTCGTCAAGTCAATGCCTCCAAGTCTTCGGTCATGCAACCCTATGTTCAAAGGGGAATCATATTCAGAATTTGAATCTATGGCTAAAAAATACCACTATGTCAGTTACCTTTGAGTCAATCCTATGGTTACATCTGTTATGGAGAGAAATTCCTATGGCTTGGGGTACCACAACAGACAGCTTGACTCCAGAAATCAATCCTCTCCAATATGCAATAGAAATTAAACATCTAACACTAAAGGATCAGGCCTCATACCTTATTCCAGATGGTTGAAGTAGATCCCCATTGAGCTTTCCAACTTCAGCTTGAATTGATTAATCACGTCCTCAACAACAAGTAAACAAGACAAGCATACTATATATCTTGGTGTTAGATCTATTCTAGCATATATAATCAACAATGTATAAACATTTGAAATCATCCCATGGATAAAATATTCATTCAAACATACATTATTAGATAGGAAAAGATATTTCTATTAATATAAAATTAGAGATTACAATGGATACAACCTCTATCGGCACGTCTGCGAATCAGAGAAACTGAATCCCCGACTTGGGCCTCCACCACCTCAATCCTCCATCTCTCGATAGCAAGCTCACAAGCAAAAGGCAAGTTTGGGAAGAACACAAAAGTGCTCTAAGGGACAAAGGGATGCAGACTCAAGCACAAGTTCTGGCAACAATGGACTATAGTTTCTTTGCTCTCAATTCTCTCTTATGACTTTAATGTACCAAAGAGTTCCTTATATAGCTTTTCAAAGGGGTGATGAAAGGTCGAATCCAAGCAATCTCAAGGCATATGGAAGGCCAGGAGTCAAGTGAGTCGGATCCATGTCAAGGAAAACTCCAAAAGGATTTGGATTATGCACACATCCCGATGTATGCAATTTTAGGGGTCAAACCAGCATATATATGCGATTATGGGTTTAAAAGTCGCGTATATGGATTTTCACATGTTTTTAGGGATGTTCAAGGAAACATCAAAGGACAAAAAATGGTCCAAGGGGTCTAAGGAGTCTGCAGAGGGACAGGGGAAAGGCCATACAAGTGTGATTCACCTGGAGTGGTAAAATCAGCTATAACAAATTCCCCCTAATGTGTGAGGTCAGAGGGGTCATACGATGGCCGAAATACATTATAATTCCATCCCAGAAGTGGAGTGATGAAGGATCCCAAATGGAATACCAGCCACCCAATCAGCATAGTACAATGATACAACTCTGCATATAACTACAAATACATCTAGAAGTCCTAGATACATAAGTGTACAATGGCCATGAATAGGCATGATACAAGATATCACATAAGTGGGCATCGCCACGTACAATATACATAGATCACAATCTCCATGATGAAGATATACAAAGGATCATGATCTCCATAATGGCTGAAGATATGCAATGGATCAAGATCTCCATAATAGCTGGAAATATCTGACATATACTGGAATCAAGTCACGAGAGCTGAAATCTAATGAACACTGGCACGATCAAGTTGGTAGCATATAAGAGATGCCACCAATCTAGAAGGTCTTCTACACAAAATGCTACGAGTACATGTCCTACTATATGAATAGAGGTGTTGAGATCGAACATAGTAGTCCATCGTCTGATTACCGGTCATTAATGTATACCATTAACAGACGCGAGATCACCCACCAATAATGAAAATGGGAATCAAGGTACTAGAGTGCAAACTAACAAGTGTGAATAGATGTGTTGAGGTTGAACACTTGAGAGGATCCATTGATCAGGGGACATTGATGTATTCCCAAAGACTGTCGATGGCGAGAGAACCTGCCACTGATGACTGCAAGTCTCAAAGCACTAAAAAATGACTCTAGATTCCAATCCCAGAATAAATGATCTGAAGTCAATGGGATGAAATCCACTGGAAGGAGGGCATTAAGGCATCCCCCATCATCCAACACGAGGTACTCAGCAAAGCTGTATAATGTGGAAGGACTCAATCATAAGGTGCATGAACCAGTAACTGTACCAGGAATGGCCGACATGCAAAGTCAAGATAACTGAGGAATGGCTGACTCAGGTTTAAACTTCCTTCGAACAAGAGCATAACGGAATATGGTGACTAAATAAAGGAAGCATAGACTCGATATACAAACTGGGACATCCCTACGACACAGGAGGTATCGACAGAGGCTCCATGGGGACTGGAAGCTTAACCAGTCGGTGGAGATAAAATCAGATAAACAAGTGTAGCTCCTAAAGTCAAACTACAAACCCAACCAACGGATGTGCTATATATTGCTTTGTTCAAAGGCGACACGAATCGACAGCTGCCAAAAGACAACATCTTTCCTTGTCCGGATTTTTGGTTTTTTTTATTTTTTTGGACTTTTTCAAATATTAAAATAGCTTGAAAAAGAATAAAATTTCTTTATAGTTATAGACTAGGAGGAGACGAGTGTCATAGGGGAAAACAAACTAGTTCCAAGCAGTGGAACATACCTATGCTCAATACAAGGATACATGTGTAGGATAGTGACACTTGGGGGAAAATCCCCTCTTGGTAAAAAGGGAATCAAGCTACAAAGGATATATAAAATGGCTCTACATGGCTATACATGAGACAAGCTCAGGCTATATTGCTGAAACTCAATGTCATGGAAGCTGGCATAAGGCTCAATAAGGAAGGTTAAGCTCATGATAATGCAATTACAACTTGACATAAGGGAGTCCTGAGGGGAATATGCCAGCAAAAGATCAAGAGGAGTACGAGGCTCTTGCGAAGTGTCATGGCAATACTATACAATGGACTCCCACACCCTAAGGGACAAAACGTCAGCATGGGCACCAAATGCAAATAAGGCACTAACTAAGGTACCCATGTAAGTTCAAGCTCTACCACTCATATCATGCCACTTCTAAAATGACAAGAAGGTTCTGTGACATAACAGAGTGGGTTCTTACCTCAGGCTATAATGAAATGGTCATAAGGTCATGCAAAATGTAAACGGTGATGAAACCTAACCTATATGCCAGTTTAGACATGATACCTGAAATCGACATGAACGGGTCAATCCAACGGCTGAAACGACACTAAAAAAGGTCTCCTACATTATAAATTAGGTCAAAAACGGTCCAAAATGATTAGAAATGGTCCAAACTAGAGGAAAGGGGGTAAAAATTTTCAAAAATTTGAAAAATTTATATAAATAGTAAATATTTCAAAACATTATAAAACATTTGAAATTTTTACCCAATTGAGCTCATATTTTCAACAGCGAATTCTAGGAGATCCAGCCAGCGGAATCCACTACCGTTTCTTCCAGGTACTTACCCATGCTCTTCTCTTCCATTTTGATGCAATTTTTATCAAATTCCATGGTTATTTGGGATTTCTAGGCCAATCCAAAATAAGCGCTGCGGCCCACGCAGAAATTGATGGTTTTTCCACGTATAAGGCTGGCTATACGCAGAAAATGCCCCCAAACCTGCATACATACGCGACTGTTTTGCAAACAGTCATGTAGGCGGTCACGCATGAGGTTTTTTAAGTGTTCTAATGGGTAAACTTACAATTTTTTGTGCAGGATGGTCCTAGAATGGAGAGAATGTGAACATGGTGATGTAGAGGAGGTAGTAAGGGCCGATCTAATGGATCAACAAGCGCTATGTGCATGTGGGCTCTACAAATTTTGGTGTCTTGGTGGCTTAAGGGCCAAACTAGGACTATTGCAGATGCTGGTGGATTACTGGGATCCAGACTCAGATTCGTTCTAGATAGATGGGATGTCCCTCACCATAGAGGTGGAGGACATATACTTTATTACTGGACTTTCCCGATGGGGAGAAGTAGTGAACCTATGTTCTCACGGGCCTGGAGGTGGCCTAACTATATATGAGTACATTGCGGTGTACTGCTATCCGGACATGGAGAAGGTGGGGAGTCAGATCCCAACCAAGTCTATACAGGTGCTGGGCCTAAAGGCCATCCTACTGACACTAGGCAGGATAGCAGGCTTGGCTTCACTCCACCAAGCCTCGCGGCCTCTGATGTTCTATGCAGTGGAGTGCATGAGACCCACAGTATATGACTGGAGCACTACACTATTGAGCAACATGAAACACCATCTCAATGAATGTAAGATGGGAAGAGTGTGAAACTTCGGTTTCAACAGTATACTGAGCACGTTTTTCTTCAAGCGTGTTCCAGGATTGAGCCCCAGAGTTGACATTCCTCTACATGGGGTCCGAGATCCGACCCAACAGTGTTGGGCAGATGCGATGTGCAGAATGGGAGGAGGTAGGGTGTCCAACCCCTATCTAGCTGAGTTCTTTCTGTGGTGGTGACAATAGATAGTTGCCATCGATGACTACCCCTATGTGGGGATAGATTTCCGAGGGGACCCAAACATGCTGCTACCACCAGGATTGGCATACGGTGACATAGGTAACGAATCTCAACCCTCACTTTAAATTTTTGAGTTATTTAATTTTTTTGTGTTTTCTGATTATATGAAATCAAAAGACATGTTTTTGGGTGACAATACATAGTGACATCTACCATATGCATGCAGATGTGGGACCACGGTGGCCTGAAGGCTTTCCTCGTCATAGATGGAGGGGAAGAGGAGACGATATCATGGGTGTGGATGCAGAGTGGATGCTCCAGAGCATTCATACCAACTTTGTGAGGCTGACACACATAGTTCCCATGGTGCAAGTCTAGGACTTGCCTGAGGCTATGTAGCGCCAAGTGGTGGGTGTACCATGAGCATGGGTGTGACTATTCCAATGGCTAGCTAGAACCGTAGTGACCTTCCATGATCACAACCCCCCTCCTCCTCCAGAAGCCTAGATACCTGAGAGATACATTTTGTATTACCGTGTATTATATTTTGGTGGCTCCAGAGCCCCATTTTTGTATTATGACACTATGTATTACCACATTTTGGATGTATATAAAAACTTTTATGATGATCAATTTAATTATTTACATGTCTAAAAATTTGTGTTTGTGATGAATTTACTGTGTATGAAACAAATTCCAATCTAACACATAGTTAGCATATGAGTCAGTAACTTGATTATTAATTCTTGGAACATGTATGTATGTTATATTGTCAAATTTTTGTTCTAATAATCTCACACATAAGAATCTTCTTAATAATTTCGGATCTCTAACATGGTACAAACCATTAAGCTGTGACACTACTAACTCCGAATCAAGACATACCTCAAGAGAGAGAATGCCATGTAAAATGGCATCCTATAGAAGCTCAATAATGGCACTATATTCAGAAACATTGTTGGAAGATGGTTGTAGACATACACCTCCTGAAGATAGTACCTGACCCATAGGAGTATAAATCACCCAAGCAATAGAGGCTGAGTGTTCATTGTGACGGCTCGCACCATCTGTGAATCCTATGTAGGTGGAAGATTCCATTGACATCTGCCAAAATAAACGGAAACTAATCACAAACCCGATCACTATAACAAAAATACCTAACTATGCAAAACTGTACAATAATATACAATAACCAGCCTTGGCTGAAAATCATGCATAGTACTTCTTAAGATAGAGCCCATTTCTAGGCTCCGCCAAGGTCGTTCCTTCATAATCCACTAAATCATAAGCGCCCTTCTCTAACACACGTTTGACGACGTAAGGACCATGCCACACGGGGTTAAACTTTCCTACCCCCAAGGGTTCCTTTGGTTGATCCCACAAAAGGACCAAGTCTCCCTCACTAAACCTCCTTGGACGGATAGACTTATCGTACTGGACCTTTACGCGACGTTTATTTACTTCTAGAGCCACCAAGGCATCTCGACACTGCTCATCAAGTTTCTCAAGGTGGGCCAAACGCTCCTCCAATGGGGAAGTGTCTGGTAATATCTCTACAACTAGTTTCAAAGAAGGAATCTCACACTCAACCGGTAATACCAACTCCACTCCATGTACAAGTTGATATGGAGAAAAACCCGTGGTAGTCTTAATAGTGATTCTATATGCCCACAAAGTAGGATATAATATAATGTGTCAATTATTCTTCCTTTGTGTGATGGTTCATTGGAGAATGGATTTGAGTGATTTATTCACTACTTCTACTTGTCCATTCACTTGAGGGTAGTGAGAGGAGGAATGCTCTTAATTGTACCCTAACTTTGATGCCAACTCTTCCATCATACGATTGTGAAAGTGCGATCCATGGTAAGTGAAAAGCTCTTTTGGAATCTCTAACCTAGTAATAATCTGGTTGAATACGAAGTGCGCAGCTGTCTCACTGTCAGATTTAACTGTAGGAATAGCCTCAACCCATTTCGTGAAGTAATCAACAGCCACTATGATATGATGATGCCCCCCAGCTGCAGCTGGGTTGCAATCCATAAAATAAAGCCCCCACTTAGTGAAGGGACTGATAGTGATGATGGGATGTAACAGGGTAGGTTTCGAGCGCATATTACGTGCAAATACCTGGAAAGGGTGGCACCTCTTGACCGCATCTACACAATCTTTAAAGATCAACGACCAGAAATAAAACGCTCTTAAGATTTTTTGGGCTGTAGAAAGCCTAGATAAATGACCACCACACACCCCTCCATGGTAATCATCCAGCACTACCTCAGCCTCATCATGAGTTAAACAACATCGTAAAATGGAATCTACCGCACGGCGGTATAAAGTGTTATCCACTATGAGGTAGTTCTTAGACACGTGACGTAATCGTCGTCGTTCATCCTGTGAGAGGTGAGTGAGGACCTTCAATGTTTGTAGATATATAATGATATCCCCATACCATGGGTCTAAAGTTGAGATTAATAATATGTGCTCATCGATAAACGTATCTTCACAAACCAACTCCTCGACCTCGCTTGGGAAATCCGATATAAGATCTGCAAAAATTAATGATTTCTTCGATTTTGCCGAAACAAATTTGAGGTCGAATTCTTGTAGGATGACAATACATTTATTATATTTTCCCCCAATCATCCTTCGAGTGAGGACGAATTGAAACAGATTGACATGGGCTACAACCAAGGTATGGCGAAGGAGAATATAATGTCTCAACTGTTGAGCCACATGTACGATAGCTAAGGAAAGCTTCTCAACATGAGAATAATGAATATCCGCATCAATAAGATTTCGACTCAGATAGTATATGACATGCTCTTAGAGCTCCTCATCCTCTTGAATCAAAACCATCCCAATCATCTCCATGGACACGGCCACATAAAGTAGAAAATCACAGCTATAGTTTGGGGGACTAATCACTGGAGCCGATGCTAGGGCTCATTTGAGCGCATCAAAGGACTCCTGGGCTCGCTCATCCAAACAAAAGGTGGTGTCCTTCTTAAAAAGACGCATGAAGCCTCTAGTCAAATTGGCAAAATTGACAACAAATCTTCGTAAGAAGTTTTCCATGCCTTGCAAACATTGAAGATGATGAATATTTTTCAGGGGAGACAACTGAAGTATTGCCTCAACCTTCAAAGGGTCAACTCTTATGCCCTCTTTAGAAATGATGAATCCTAATAAGCGACCTAACTTCACACAAAAGATGCAATTGTGAGGATTTAACCCAACCAATAATGGCAGCACCTTTCAAATACCAATCTCAAATGATAGCAATTACGCATTCTCATACAAGAATGAGTAGCAAGGTCATCCAAAAATACTTCGATAATCTATTTGAGATCGTGGAAAATCAAGGTCATGGCCCACTAAAAAGTAGCTCCGACGTTCTTAAGGCCAAATGGAATTTTTTGATATGCAAAAGTTCCCCAAGGACAAATAAATGCGGTCTTATGCTGGTCCTCAGGCTTAATTTGTATCTAATTATATCCAAAAAAGCAGTCCATAAAGGTAAAAACCTCGCTATCCACACACTCATCCAAAATCTGATCAATAAATGGTGTGGGGAAATTGTCCTTAGGACAGGAACAATTCAAATCATGGAAATCAGTACATATGCGGATCACTCCCTGCTTCTTGTCAACCGAAACGAGGTTTGAAACCCGCTCCATCAAGGGAACGGGATAGATAAAACTGGCTTTCAACAATTTCTCTATATCTACCTTAATCACAGGTGCTTTCCTAGGATTCATTGCATGCAAACGTTGTCGAAAAGGATTAGCATTGGGATTAGTATTAATCTTGTGTTCGATAATGCGAGGGTTGATACCTAGCATTTCATCGTAATACCAAGCAAAGATATCACGAAATTCTTTAAACAACTCGGTGTATTCTAGAATCTCAACATGGGAACATTTTTCCCTAATATAGACATTCTCTATTCTTCCAGGATCGTGAGAGATATTGATAGGAATCATTGGAGATATATTTTCCATGTTTCCATCAGCTATTGGACCAAGAGAGCTTAATGGAACCATGGGACTACCAATCCTCTCGCTAAGAACCTCCCTAAAGTCCTCACGCTCCAAGCGGTCAAGCTCAGGAAGAAAATAAGATCTATGATGGAGCTCTTCCCATGGTGGCTCAACCCCGGACATGGCCTCAATAATCACTTCATCTGAAGGAAAAACACTATCAAGGAAGTTGTGTGCATGAGAATACTGTACTGCCCATGCCGGTAGCACATAAGGGTCCTCCTCCTTCATCCGCAAATAGGAAGGACTGGGCTCTACAACACACTTAAGATTAGCTTGATAAGCTACCATAGTTGTAGGCAACAGCACGTCTATCATGATGGGCTCACTCGAAGTATTTGGTGTAAGAAGAATCCAAGGATCTTCCATATGACTCATGCGAAAATACATTGATCTTATAGATGTCGAAGCCTCACCGAAACTAGACCCTATCATAACGATAGGTGTAGGGAAACTAGAGCTTCCCATGAGGGATGGATACATGCCCATGCCCACACTCCCAGTTGTCAGCTAAGAGTGCTCTACAATCAGGATCGAAGCTCTTGAAGATGTGGTTACCGACATATTCTTGAATGATGTTTGATCAATCGTAACTATCTTCCCATTAAATGGAAATCATACCACGTGAAATAGGGAAGAAGCTACGGCTTGCATACTATACATCCAATTCCTACCCAGCAAGAGATTATAGTCAAGGGGTGCATCAACCACCTCGACCTCTATCGCAATGGTCTTCCCTCCCAAATGGACTTTAAGGGAAGGGAGAATCCCGTGCAGCCTAAACGATCTCCCATCGAATGCAGTTAACATGGTCACTGACTTAGACAACTCAGGGGAACCTAAACCCTTCCAACACGATAAAGACATCACAGAAGCAGCAGTGCCTTCGTCAATCACAGTGCACTTGACGGTCATGTTAAGACATTCTACGTGAATCAAAAGACACACATAGTAAGGCAAGTGAGGCTGAAGTCTTGCGGTTTCAAATTTAATCATGGAGGAAGAATTATCATCATTCACACCAAGGGAAAAAAGCAAAGCCTTCCTTTGCGAAGGACAACTCTGAAGCACTTCTAGTGTAGACATCGCACAAGGAGTGTGGCCCAAATCCTCGACATCTGAATAGTTCTGGGTGGCTCAGGAATTAGGATTGTGCCCCGAACTCTTAAGTACTCCCTTTGGAATGCGAGGTGCAGATTCAATTTTATCCCCAAGTTTTTCAATACACAAAGGAGTCCATGGTGGATCAGGTTCCTTTCCTGGGTTGGGTTGTGATGAACCATAGTATTTCGCATGGGTCACAACTTTCAAAGCATGAACCATGTTAATGCAACCATGACCACTACCCTCCGGTGGATCTTGATCACCACTAGATTGATCATGGGTCCTCGAGTTCATATTTTTATTGTGAGGTAAAGGGTTAGTCAGCACAGCTGGGCCCTATGCCAAGAATATAGAGGCTTCATCGATACGAGGGCACAAGTAAGTGAGGTGATCGTCCTTACACAACTTGCAAGGGAATTTAACCTTACATTTATCTTGCTTGTCCCCCCAGCATCATGGGTGTTCTTTCCATTATTATCATTCTCATTCCTATTCCCACCCTTACGATTATTCTTACCCTTCTTTTTATTCCGTATGGGCTGCTGGTTACCCTTCTGGTCCGACGATTGTACTGAAAGCACACTCACCATTTGGGTGGGTTGAGACGAAGCCGTGTCTTGTCCCGAAGCAGATTGGTTGAGTGACAATTGACTAACTTGTTTTGCAACCGAATCCGTAGGTTTAGCACTCTCACAACCCACAATGCCATTGGCATGTGGTCTAGGTTTAACTTTGGGGTCGAAACTAGAACGTCGGGCATTGGGAATGATCTCATATAACAAACTAGACTAAGCATAAACCAAATCTAGTTCCTACGCCCTAAAAATGGCTTGTTCCTCATTTTGCACTCTGGATGTAGACACATCCTTCACTATATATGGCAATAACGACTTAAGGAACCATTCAAGGAGGAATTCTGGTGGTATAAAGGCTTTAATCAACTTCTTCCGTCTACGCCACTCTTGGATATGATCCGAGATATGTGTAGATTTATCTTTCCAAAATGTCGACAAGAGTTTAGTAGCAATGTCATAATGCATTGGTAGCTGGAAGTGGTTAAGAAAATTAATCGCTAGGTCATTGAACAAAGCGAATGCCCCCCTAGGTAGCTCTATATACCATTTCGCGGCAGGCCCTATAAGGGTGCATTGAAATAGTCTCAAATAGATTGAGTCCTGATGTAAGGAATTCGAAGAGCACCATAGGTGAAAGGTATTTACATGTTCGCTCGAATCCTCTCCCGGTTTGCCCTCGAATTTGGGTATGTCTGAGGGAAGCTTAGTAGGGACAGCCGACCAAGCCGGGTCATGAGCTACAGGATCGTTCGTCAATCTTGACAAGTCAGGAAGATTCAGTGTTGTGAGGAAATGGATCCTATGATGATGAGGTCGATGGACCGCTCCCTGATAGTTCTGATTACCACCACGGCCTTGGCCATAGTGCCCTCCTCCCATTTGACCCGTATAGGGTGGCATGGAAGCACCATAGTGTGGTGTACCTTGACTATTCAAAGCTACAAAGCCACAATTTGGAGAGTAAGTGGGTTGTTGATACCCACACCCATAAGGTGAAAAACCCTATCCATACTGCATCCCATAATAAGGTCCACAAGTCATCACATGCGATTTCCCATGATACACTCCATAGGTAGGAATATATGCTCCGAAAGTAGGAATATACATACCGGAAGTAGGGATATATGCTCCGGAAGTAGTAACATGACCTCTAGAAGTATAAACATAACCTCCCAAAGCAACGGGCGGTATGTAAACTTGAGACACAACTGGTCTAGTAACCGTAGTACGGACATTACTCGTAGCAACGTTCCGACCCGAAGGACCACGTGAATGAGGTGGAGGATGAACATTCAAAGAACTAGGGACAGAGGATAGAGGGACCTGAATAATTATGTACATGTTATTCCCTATAGTCACTCGTCTCAGATCTGGTATCCTAATAGGATCACTAACCCTATACCTAGGAGGAATATATGATGTAGTTTCCACCGCCGGGATGGAAGGTGCAATGTGACTTGTGCTCCCAAACCTCTCCACATGGTAAGGAATGAGAGTGCCCCCAAGAATAGTGCTAGGCTAAAACTCAGGTTTGACATGAAATGCCAAATCATGTGTAGGAAAACTAGACATACCATATCTACCATAACTAGTGCTCACGAGTTCGAAATGAGTCTCATTATCTTTCGACATTCCATACTGGCGATGCATCACTGGGGAATCCACCCTAGAGTAAGTAGGTATATCATGAAATGTACCTATTTCAAAAATCATAGGACCTAACTTAGTCAAGTCGGGTGAAGGATCATAGTTAGGAGTAAACTCCCCATCTTCCACATGAATGGGAGAAGGTGGTTCAGGAATACCTTCAACGTGGTCTCCCATGGTGTGTGAATCATTGTGTGAAGTAGTCCGCCTGGACTGTCTATTTATCTCTCCTAAAGGAGGAGGAGATGTAGAAGTTGGAAGTCCTGCTAAATGACGAGAACAGTGAGGAGCCACACCCGAATCCACAAGGACTCAAAAAATATAAAAGACTTTCTATATACGCAAAACCTAGGCAAGTTAACGTGCACAAAGCAATCACCAATAAAATCTAAAGCCAAACACAAGCAATCAAGGGTAGGATAAGTGATCTCCCGAATGAAGCAGGTATGTCTCACCTAGGAGAGGCTTGAGACTCCCATACACAACAAGGAGAGGTATGTAACCAATTATTGTGGCCCTCAGCTTCAACGCGTAAAGCGACTATGCTGTCTGACCCCAACTTGGTCGGGACACCCACAGAATAACCCCTACAAAGTACCCCCTCGATATCCTAGGTAAGGCCACTAAGGTCACCTCAATATAATCAATGCTCAGGCGGACATTCGCAGGCAGGATTGACCGTATGGGCAGGGTAGCAAAGCCCAAAACTCTCAAAAGAACCCCTAGATACGAATACAATCCTGGAAATATATCTGGTGCTACTTATTTATGACTAGGGGTCATCCCAATCAATAACTGCTCACACTGCCTCGTGCTTAACTCCCTTTTGAGAGGAGGATCCTGAGAAACACTGGTTATACCAAGGAATTTCACACACTCACCTGGACAGACACATACATGTTGTTGTTTAGTGGTCTTGGAGAATTGACTCACAATGAACTATTCCAAGACCCTAAAACCTAAGCTTGTTGGTGAACCCTATCAAATAAAATAGTGTAGTTCATTTTAAAAGCGTTGATTTTAATTGGCTTTATTACTCAAAAGAGGGATATGGCCATGCAACTAATGGCGTTATGACAGAACATGAAGTAAAATGCACACCTAACAATCAATGCAAATGCATTATGTCCATGAAAAATAGGGTATGCTACTACGTGAAATGCATAATTTTATTCAAATGATAAATGCAAACTTTCCTATATGAAATCCTGATTAATACTCCAAAGCAAATCTAGCGCAAGTACTATGCAAAATGCAATATGCAATGCATGATAATAAGCAAATATTTTTGGATTTTTTGAAATAAAAATGAGACACAAAAGCAAAAGAATGGTTCTACAACCCCTAGACTCTGCAAGCACACTCAAG
>LPNX010582186.1:61605-125650 GCA_001517045.1 Pseudotsuga menziesii | reverse complement strand
CAACACTCAAGCAAAGCAATAAGGTAAAATAAATCTAATGCACTAATCCCAAAACAAAAAATCGAAAATGCAATGACAAGAACATTCTTTAAAAAAAAAAAAAATTACCCTTAAAAAAAACTATCTCTGGTCAGAAATAGGGATGTATACAGACTCTAGCAGTATTAAAGGAGACTCAGCAATCATCAAAATTCACCCAAAAACCATCCAACTTCCTCTAGAAGGAAAAAATAAGGGCATACACGACTGTTCGCAGTAAACCCACGTGTGTACGCGGAAATAGCAAAGAAACCCGTGTATATACGCGATTGTGAGTTAAAAACTCGCGTATAAGAAGAAAGGTGCATAAAAATGAAGGCAAATAGACAAGCTAAGAAAAAATTCACACTAGTCAGACACCACCAGGAAAACATGCCCCCAGACCCGACACAAAAACAAGAGAAAAAGAGAAATTCAAAGTCATTAAATGCTGATAGAAAACCCCCAAATGACAACTACTAGGAACTCCCCAGCGGAGTCGCCAATTATGTTATGGAGAGAAATTCCTATGGCTTTGGGTACCACAATAGACAGCTTGACTCCAGAAATCAATCCTTTCCAATATGCAATAGAAATTAAACATCTAACACTAAAGGATCAGACCTTGTACCTTATTCTAGATGGTTGAAGTAGATCCTTGTTGAGCTTTCCAACTTCAGTTTGAATTGATTAATCATGTCCTCAACAACAAGTAAACAAGACAAGCATACTATATATCTTGGTGTTAGATCTATTCTAGCATATATAATCAACAATGTATAAACATTTGAAATCATCCCATGGATAAAATATTCATTCAAACATACATTATTGGACAGGAAAAGATATTTCTATTAAGATAAAATCAGAGATTACAATGGATACAACCTCTGTCGGCACGTGTGCGAATCGGAGAAACTGAATCCCCCACTTGGGCCTCCACCACCTCAATCCTCCATCTCTCAATAGCAATCTCGCAAGAAAAATACAAGCTTGGGAAGAACACAAAAGTGCTCCAAGGGACAAAGGGATGCAGACTCAAGCACAAGTTCTGGCAACAATGGACTATAGTTTCTTTGCTCTCAATTCTCTCTTATGCCTTCAATGTACCCAAGAGTTCCTTATATAGATTTTCAAAGGGGTAATGAAAGGTCGAATCTGAGTGATCTCAAGGCTTATGGAAGGCCAGGAATCAAGTGAGTCAGATCCATGTCAAGGAAAACTCCAAAAGGATTTGGATTATGCACACATCCCGATGTATGCGGTTTTAGGGGTCAAACCCGTGTATATACGTGATTATGGGTTTAAAAGTTGTGTATATGTATTTTCACATGTTTTTAGGGATGGTCAAGGAAACATCAAAGGACAAAAAATGGTCCAAGGGGTCTAAGGAGTATGCAGAGGGACAGGGGAAAGGCCATACAAGTGTGATTTACCTGGAGTGGTAAAATCAGCTATAACAACATCATACTCAACTTCTAGAACTTTGTTCTGAGTTTCGTGTCGTTGATGTGGGATTCATCATGACCCTCCTTCAACGAGACTATTCCTAACAAATTCAACTCATCATTTGAGAATGTCTTAGAAACAAAGTAGTACCTTGAGGTCTATATGCATCAATGATAGATTCTCTTTCTTTTGAAAATAGGTTTACATCATCGACCTTTGATAGAAATATTCAACCAAGTGTTCAACATCAAATAATCTATTCACATTCAAGGAATTGTATTGGATTACCTTGGGAATCATCGACATCAATGGTGATATCCCTCACACGTGTTAATGGTTTTCATCATTTTCCATTAATCAAGTGGCTTATACTATGTTTGACATCAAGACATTGTAATCACATGGATAGAATCGTACTTTGTTAAAAACAAGACGAAGACCCTGGGTATTTATTAAGCACTCATTGCTTTCCCCAGGTTGCGATGGAGTATTTTTATGAGTCCTAGTATGGATCCACATTTGTATGGTCGTGGCTATCCTCAAATTTTCATATGTTCGACATAGATCTACATTGTATATCCAGTAGCTATGTCTAAGTTTGAGTCTTCTTCACATGGATTCTACCTTGTATTTTGGTAGGCATGATTTGTTTGTACTTCACATGGATTTGTGTTGTAGTGGTCAGCAGTCATGATTAAATTCATATGAATATGATTGAAAGCATTGATGTACTGCAGAATAAGATGGGTTTTTGAAAATATTTTATCAGTGAACTCTTTCCTCGAAGTGATAACTTGTTCTTGCAAATCCTTCACCTCTCTTAACCCTCTATCCTCATGCTTTGAGGGGGATTCTATTACACATATTTCTCGTCATCATCATATAATTAGAACCAAATACTAGTATTTTCCTTGAATCCCCAAGTTGTGAATGTGAAATTGGTCCAATATCAATGATTTCATGCCTTTATCGACCACCGCACTTTCCTCGTGGTCATTGTGTGTTACCCTCATGTGTAACACTTTTTTTCCTTGAACAAAAAATGGTGCCACCACCACTTTCCCTCATACAATTAGCGGTGCTACACTTCATTGATGATATTATCAACCTTCTCTATCCTCCCATGGCTATAAGTATTGTCTCACCCCCATGGGTAAAGGGAGGAAGATTATGCTACAACATCAAAACTCTGGCCAAATCTAGCCAAGGAGAGTGAACATTTGGTAGGAAAGTTTGAAGCTTTGGAGGAAAGGTTTACTTGAGAAGAGACTTATCAACACTAAGTATTTGGTTGTAATTTACTCTCTTATTCCATTTATGCAATAAAATTTCCTTTCCCATGAATAATATTGTGTATGAATCACTTGTTTCATTGTTGAACTCCTTAGTCATCAACATAGGATTATAGATTGTACTTGGTACTTTGATATTGTATGTGATTTGTTGTGTGTTTCATGCAGGTGAATCTATGGAGATCCAACACTCCAAATTATTGGCACATCACTGTGTATGACAGGTAAAAGAATCCATTCCAAGCATCTATCAATCTTAGGGGTAGTGTTTTTCATTGTTGTGACTCCTTTGTTCTAGCTTCGAGTGTTTTAGGATAGGGAAACAACTTCTACCTATATAAGGTGAGTATTTATGATAACAACCATGTGGAAATTTATCCCAAGTCTAGAACAATTGAACTCAAAAAATTGCTTGAAAATATGCAAGAAACACTCAAGAAGGAGACTGAATATGTGATAATCCACAAACTGTTGATGTTATTCATTTACACCATACATCATTAAATATATGTAGGATGATCATAAAATATACAATACAAGGATTTTAAAGCATTAGGATGTTATTCGAATCACTACAAAAGAAGGCTTACTAAACTAGTCAAAATCCCCCATAGGTGCATAAAGAACTTACCAAATCAGTCAAGATTCTCATGAATTTTCTGAATGAGTGTGTACAGATCATAAGTGATGGAAAGCTTAATTTATTATTCTTTTAGATGAGGAAAATAAGGGAGGTGATTTGGTGCAAAAAACAAGTTAGTCTTCCTTAAAACTAGCTTTATCTTTTTCCTTAAAACTGCAGAAAAAGATGGAAACTCTAGATAACACAGTAATGCATAGTTTCTACCTTCGGAAGTCTTTAAGTTGGAAAAATATTATCCAAAATATTTCTAACTAGATCCATGAGTCATTTTTGGTAAATTTGACCTCAAAAATGAAATTGGGTGCAAACTAGCTAGTGTAGGACCTAGGAATTAATCAAAAATATTAATTATTTTATCCTAAGTTGTGGGATGGTTTTTTTCCAAAATTTTTAAAGGATTTAGGATCATTTTCACTTGAATTTGGAAGTATTGGAAACCTCCTTAAAAATATAGGAAAAACACTTTAATTAGTAGTTTTTCTAGTTTTGTTCAAGTTTTTTTTAAAAGAATGCTTAGATCTGAATGTTTATGACATTTTTACCATTTGGGTCCTTTATTTCACTCTTGAACATATTAAATTTTGTCTAATTTGGTCAATTTAATCACATATTTAGATAAGGAAATTGTTGAAAAATTGAAGAACATGACACATTGTTTCAATTTATGAACCTTTAGGCCATGAAATTTGAGTTGCATGATCTTGATAACATACAAAAAGACATGAAATCACATATAAGACACATTTAAGAGCATTAATTAAATCAAATTCACATAAATCTTAAAAAAAATGGAACTATCACTTAAGATCAGTTCAAACACAATTAGAGGAGTTTCTTCGTCCTTTTCATAATTCTTGATATAAGTTGTGTTCGAGCCCTATGTATACTCTTCACTTGCAACTTCCGGTGATATTTTGAAAGAGAAATAGGGATCTCAAGTGTAATAGTCTAGTATTATTTTGAACATAATTTTGAGCCCTATATATCCTCTTCACTTGCACTTTTCGGGTGGTCCTCTGAATAAGAAATAGGGATCTCAAGTGTAATAGGAATCTTTTGAAGTTTTGAAGCGTATTTTTCGAGACACAAGTATCCTCTTCACTTGCGCTTTTAGGAGGTCTTGTGAAAGAGAAATTTGATCTCAAGTGTAAATGCTTGTTAGTTTTAGAATTTTGCATTGATTTTCAAACCATCAATTTGGAACATTAAATTTAACATCACGAAGAAAACATTAGGTAATTGAAAAATTAAAATTGAATCACAATACTACATTTAAACATTAGTTTGAGAGAATTATTAGAAATAGAAAAAAACATTGAAAATTAAAACATTTTCCATTTCCAATTAGTGACGGTTGAAGCAAATTGAACACATCATATGTTTGAAGCCAACCTTTTAAACCCTTGCTAAAAATTTGAAAACTTCTTGTTCAAATTTGTAAAAGTGATTCTATTTTGCAACTCGCATGTCTGAAGGATATCAAAGAACCTATTACTCTTCCATAGTATATAATTTCATTGAAATAAAGGAAACAATATTAAGCAACGTTCTTTCGATTGGTTTATCATTTTGAGTCACAAACACCACCAGTTTCACCATCACTCCTTGAAACTAAGAAAACTACCCTAAAATCAATGCTTAATATAAAATCTATCAAGATTATTTTTATATCACCAACACAGATTAGGATAGGGCCTTGGAATAAGATTGGATATTTAACCCTACAAGGCCACAAAATTTTGAAACTAATATTGATTAAAGAAAATATCAAATCGATTAGTAGCAAAGAGTGCATATCGAGAAAGCACTTCTAACACATGCATTAAGCACAATGTCAATCTAAATTAGTAAGGGTGGTACACCCCCTCTTACTTATTTGGTGGGATATGAGCACATTATAGTATTTAAATTAAGTGACAAGTCCTCGGTGTGACATCGCTTTCTTGATATATCTATTCTATGTGAGTTATCCTAGACTAACGATTGTCCCACCCGGCCACCGATTCTGATGTGGTAACCATAGTTTCTTTTCCTAGGTAATCACATGATATGTTGTGGGTGGGGGACACTTGCAATACCTAAGACAGACATAAGGTTGTTTCAGCTCCTTGGGAGGGTGAGTAGCCAAGAGATAACACTTGCACCTTTGGTGATTGAAGAATGGTGCAATTGTTTCTCATAACTTCACTATTTAGTAATTTTTGAGGCATGATGTGCCTCAAGAGCTACTAGTTTTGGAAGGCCCTCTAAATCCATATTTTCACTGAAATCTATTTTTTTTAAAAGAAGTTTGCTTGTTGATTATCTGAGGACAATTTTAGATGTGTGGGAACTTTGATTTTTGTTGAGTCTAGTTTCCTTTAGGATTGCTTGACTAAATTTTGATATACTCTAATAAACAAATCATTTTATTAAAATTCATAGTGCTTAATATCTTGATTCACCCATCAAGGTGGAAGCGAGGAATGTTACCCAAGTTTGAGGGCCCCACTACATTGTGGAGGTATATACATGAACCACACGTTTGTGAATTTGAAATTGAAGTACTTATAAACCCAATAAAATGTTACTAGAGAAGAACAACGAAAAACCGATTCTGAAAATTTGTCACATCATGGACCATACATGGACAAATTTGATGATCTTACTTTAAATTAAATTGAAACAATATAACATCACACATTTGCTCACATAAATCCACCATTGGAACATCCTTTAAACTAGGTCATACTTATGGAAAGTGAGTCATTGATTAATCTTTTTTGAAAGTTGGAATAATATGAAAAACATTACACTTGAACCTTTGGCTTCATCAGGAGTTCAAGGGACCACATCAATGCAGCCTAAAATGGTTGCAGGAGGTTATCAAAATCCTCTTGGAACACCCAATATTTGTCTAGGTTCTACTTCTTTGGGAAACCCTTTACCATGGAATGCTAATATTCCTAGCAGAAGTAATGCATCCCATAACACAAATTCCAATTGCAATTATCATTCACCAATGGGAGGAAATTCCCTAGAGGGACATCCTATAATTTATCCTAGCACAATGCATAGGGGAAATCCACCTATCAACCCCATTATCCAATGGAGTGGTCAGGTTCTAGGAAATAATAAATATTTCTAGATCCAACCTCTGTAAGGAGGAAACATACCTTGGAATTTCACTCAAAACCAAGGACATAATCAATGGAACGGTCGGGTTCTAGGAAGTAACCAATCTTATTGGGATCAACACCATCAGGAGGAAATCCACCCAATGATTAGGTTTTAGGAAGTAACCAATATTCTTGGGACCTAACTCCATCAGGAGACAATCCACCCATTGATCATGTTCTGAGAAGTACCCAATCTTATCAAGGGAATCCTTCACAAGGGGGAAACCCACCTTGAAATACTATTCAAATATAGGTACCACCTAAATGGTGTGTTCGGATTGTAGGAAATAACCAATCTCACTAGAGTATAACCCCATAAGGGAGAAATCCACCCATTCATCAATGGTGTGGTAAAATTCTAGGAAATATCCAATCTCCTTGGAGTGTAACCCCACAAGGGGGAAATCCACCCATAAATCTTATTCCACAATGGAATGGTGAGATTCTAGAAAGTAACCAATATTTTTGGATCCATCCTACAATGCCTATGTTTGATCCATCTAGGAAACCACATGGAACTCATGCCAATGGTATGATGGGTTTCATCAAAAAACCTAAGTAGATTCCCCAGCAAATGGGATAAATTTATGTTTAGGATTCGCAACCTACAGCTGGCAAGGATATGCATAAATATGCTAAGACTTGCCTAGATTCTGAAATCCTCATAGTTCAGTCCATGGAACTTAGGGGAAAGAAGAAGAGTGCAATGGTAAGAACAATGTTAATCCTTCCCAAAATATTGAAATTATCGTAGTTCAATTCATGGAACTTAGAGTAAAGAAGAAGAAATACAAGAGTAAGAAGAGTAAGAAGAGTGATAAATTTGGGAAGGGAGATGCACTAAATACAACTTAAGATAGTGGGAAACAACAATCTGTTGTATTGATGCAACCTTTTCTATATAACCATCTATTGGGGCCTAGAAATTCGCAGGCGACAATAGTAAAGTATTCTCCCCAATCAACGTTCCCAACTAGCCCGTTGACTGTTTGGTGTAGGGAATCCATCCGGTTTGCGGTCCGGCTACCATAGTTCAAGGTAACAAAACAAAGGGTTTTACTGGTTGCGTCCCGGTCCACCGATTTTTTGTAATTTTGACTTAATGCATGCAATGCAAATGCCTAACTAACAAATGCAGGGTGATAAAGATGCAAGGAACTACACAATGTGATGCGCACGTTCTTACCTGTCGTCTTAGGCTCGCGAACATCTAAATCACATATGTAGCCATGAATTAAATCCATTAACTATCTAATCACCTATCTATCTATCCCCGTGGAGCCAAAAGAATGATTATTAGCGAGTAATGTGTTATTTCCATGTATGATAAACAGAAATTACAAATAGCTGATATTCATATTTACAACACATGAATGAGAAAAATATTCTAACAATCAGATAGCTAATTGTTATATAAGCAACATACATTACTCTTGGTGAACTTTCCATAAAAATAAATCAGAAATCATTCAACAAGACATAGGCCACAAAGTTGGAACGATCTCACAATTTATGGACACAAGATGAAAAATAAAGTAGTTCATTCTTCCACCATCCATTGCATAACATTAGGAAATTTCACATCTCTTTCTCCAACAGGAAAACTGTAATTTTTTATTGCAAAAGGAAATATTTCTTCTTACAACATGTCCTTCAGTCTTACTGGGGGAAAAATCCCTTTTCTCTTCTTAGTCTATTACATTTATACAAAAAGAGTGAAATGGTTGGGCTTCCCAAAGTAGCCTTTGGGCTTCCCAACCTTTCATTTTCCCAACGCTTTGCTTTTTCCCAACGCTTTAATTTTTCCAAAATATTACAAAATATAAAGATGACCCATCCCCTATGAAGAGGGCCCAGCTTGGTTTTCTAGGAACTTCTTCCACGCTGCAGCCTCACTGGCGATGCCTTCAAAAGTGCTAGGCTCCAAAAACTGAATATTTATCTCAAATTTATCAGCTTGATTCTTGATAGCCCCGATCCTTGCTGGGCTCAAATGAAGCTGATATTCCAAAAATTGTACACCAATGGCTGGGTGGCCCACCTCACTCTTCAAAACTAGGTCATCAATAGCCTTGATCTGTTGTGTTCTGGCCTCTGCATCCTGATATCTGCTCTGCAATATCTCTATGAAGGTTTCATGGTCTGGGAGCTCATTAAGCTTATGATCAGCATCTGTTTGACACCAGTTAAATGTATTGAGGAGCCTCCTGAAATATTCTGAGCATGCTCGCTGCGTCCTTTTGACGGTCTTCTCGAAGTCTTCCGTAGTGATGACAGTGAACTCTACTAGGTCATGATCTCTTTTAAGGGCTTGATGGTCTTTGGATGGTAGTTCTGCCGGAGTCTATGCATTGTTCTCCAGGCTTGCCATTCTAACATTCAAAACGTCAAGAAATTCCTGGGATCTGTCGACAAAGTAGGAGGAGGTCTCCATGATTTCCCCTAACCGGTTGTCAATCTAAAGGACCTTACACCTTTCCTCCTCTAGAGCAATCTGTAGCTGGAGCATTCTAGCTTTCTGGGCTAAGATATGTTCTTTGAATGGCTGGAGCAACGAAGAGATCTATTCTTGATGTTCCTTTATCAGATCTTGGGAGTGCATATCATTGGCTGTCAAGATGATCTTCTGCTACTCTTCTAGCTCCTCCACCTTTGCCAGCAATTGCTCCTTCTCCTTCTTCAACTCTTGATCTTCTGCTTGCACTTGCTCAAGGTGTTCTTGTGTAGTCTCCTGAGCCTGTCTCTCTTCATGCAGGGCCTGCAACTCAGCTTCAGCAGTCTTCATCTCCCTCTGTAAGTGTTCAAATTTCTACTTTAACCTGTTTCCTTCCTCTCTCTCTCTCTTCAGGGTATCTTTCAGCTGAGCAGAAGATTTCTTGTATGACTCCAGTTCAGTCATCACCTTGTCTATGTTATCTTCTGAGGCATGTAGTATTGCAGTCCTAGCCCTTATGGTAAGCCTTGGATCTAGGTCCGTTCCTAGCATAACAGCAGTATCTGTTATCATTTTGCTCGGCATACCTTCTGCTTCTACCTTCCTTTCCGTCCTCTTCATTATTCTCTTGGTGGCCCTATCATAATAGACAGTATTGAAGTCGGGGACTTCTTCACCCTTTTTCTGGATGAAAGGCGCTAATTGGAGCGTAGGGGGCACAGGGGTGCTAGAAGCAGGTACTTGAGAGGTCTGTACCTCAGGGTTTTCCTCCTCCTGGGTCTACCTTGCTACTATTTCAGAAACTGACTGTTGTGTCAATTCTATTCTTTCAGCCTCCTGCTTTTGGAGCTCCTCATCAAGATTTCTCTTTGCTTCTTCAGCTGCCTGTCTAGCTACTTCCTCTGTTTCTTTGGTTGCCTCTTTTGCTATCTCAGCTACTTCTTGGGAAGCTTTACTTTTCTCTTCTTCCCCCTTTTGCAGCCATTCTGCAGCCTCCTTTTCCAGCCTTTGAGCTTCTTCATTCCTCCTTTTAATTCCTTCTTCGGCCTTTTTTTGTTCCTCCCCTTTCCCACCTATGGTAGTGATTTTCTTCTTAAATATTATGTTTAGTGCCGTCATGTTTGGAGCATTCCGGAAGACAGATTCTTCATTATTGAAATGATGGGTATATTTGAAAAACACCTTATGCTCTTTACAGTGCTCCGCTATTTTACCGAGAGTATCATTTCGCCGGAAAGGCATCTCACCAAAATGGAACTTCCCTAGTTCCTCTATGAATTCGGCAGCTTGCTTCACCCTGGTGAATTTGTAGCTACATAGCCTGAATGGTAAAGGAGGGTATGCAGTCTTCTTGTGTTGGAACAAGAAACTACCTATTCCGTCAATGAACACCTGCCTGACTGCCTCTTTATGGACTACATAATCCATTGCATATTTGGGCAGCAGTAAAGGTGTCTTCCATCCTCCATACATTCTGAAATACATGCCATTGTCAGTTAAGAAATAGTTTCCATGTTCTCCTATTACCTGCATGGCACCTTCTGACATACAGTCACATTCCTTTCGAAAAATGAGCATGTAGAGTGGCATAATGAAGTGCTCGCAGACCTCACTGTAATGGCTATGGTACTGGTGATCCCACAATGGTCTACAAGCGGCATACACGGGCATTCTTTTGCTGTCCGAGATGCACTTGAGATCGGGGAAGGGCTGGTTACACAATATGCAGTCTATCAATATTGAACTCATGTACAACTCGGACCTTTTCTGAGCTTCTCCTCCCAAGGCTGCGGCCAAGCAAGAGGAAAGACTTCTTGATACAAGGCTGGCCCAATTGAAGACTGTTCCTTGGGTTGCCACATGAAAGATAATAGGTATCCATTCAATCTTGAAGAGTCTGCCATGAGCTCTCCCAAAGATCCTATTAAGCATGAGAGCTATAAACCTGTAGGGAGGCCTCAAGCTCGCTGTATCATACTCACCGGTCTGTCTATATCGGTACAGCTTTCCCTGCAAGACCATTTTCTTAAGAGTTTCCACCAATTCCATTCTGATGCTGTCCAGCCAATCATCAGATAAGAAAACCTAGGGCTCTGGCAGGTGATAGGCCAACGCCACATATCCAGGGCTAAATGCAGCATAGCCCTGTCCTTCAACATTTCCTATGATCATTATGGTGGTATTTACATGGGGAAAAATCCAGCCAATTACCTCAGAGCATGGGAACAACTCTGGTCTAGTGGCAACTTTCATGATAGAAGACTTCTCTATGTTAGCATAGATAGATTCTTCTTCGGGGCCCGTGTCAGGAACCTCCCTACTGGAAATCAATCTGTATATTTCACCCCATTTGTACTCGGGCTCAACACCAGAAACACATTGGGTGTCTTCATATATGTATTCAGTCTTTGTTTCAACTTCTGCCTCTGGCACCTCTTCGACCACTGGGGCCTTCTTCTTTTGTCTTTTGGACATGGTGGACTTGACTTCTTCCTACCATATATAACATTGTAACATTGAGGAATTTAAAGGTGCATACATTTATATGATAGTGCAAAGAGTTTTACTTCTTCTATGTGGATCCTGACAACAATTTGTAAAATATGTGTGCATGGATAGCCTAAACATGGCTTAACTAATCAGAACCGTTAAAACCAAAATGCAGTATTTAATAACATTGTCTATATCTAGCATGATACAAAACATTTCTGTATGATATCAAAACATCTCATCAACCATCTTCTAGACTGTAATAAAATTACATCCATATGCAAAGTGCCACTTCATGTGTTTAATGTGATAGCAAGTAGAGAACCAAATGCATGCATGTACAACCCAAAAATGCCCTGACTATTAGAACTACTGAAGCTCTGCCAATAAAATTGGGTGAACAACATTTCCATTAATATGTCCAAAGTCTACATTTTCCGCGGGTGCCATTAATAAACCAATGCGCGAGACGGATAAGGGAAAAACTACGCAAAACGAGCGTCGCGATACATCCTCTCATAGGTTAGGGTTTTGAAATAACAGCGCGCGGAAAAGCGTAGGTCAAACGGCTGCTACTCAGGGCTGTGGATCAAAGAAACTGTCCGAGCAAAATAATGGCCAATTACTGGCTTCCACAGTAAACCCTTTTCCTCGACCGCGGTTCGAAACTGGGCATGAACAGGGTGCGTGGGATAGCGCAGTTCAAACGACCAGGAAGCAACAAACCGCTCAAGTTTACTAGGGAGATATGGCCTTCAACCTACCCCTACTCAACATCTTCGCCCAGGGGTTTCGGTGCGGACAGACGTCTGCACCAAACCCCCCTTTTCCTCTCTAGGCGGGGCTGTAAACAACAATGATGGGAAAAACCTGGATGTTCTGACAGTTATACTATCCCCCCGCGGCAAAAAAAGATAATACCTTTTCCTACAAGGCTCGAAACCTAGCGGTATGAGGAAAACGGCAGGGGGACACCATACTACCATAAAAAAAACCCATTAATAGTATAAATGGAAAAGGAGAAAATGACAAGGAGCCTATCTAGTGAACGTAACGCAATCAACGGGAGGATGAGAGGGTCGACGACGTCCAAGCTTCCACGGTTTCCACCTGGATGCAAGTATACCGACAGCAGGGTCCTTCAAGAAGACGACAGCTCAACGGCAACAGTGCTAGGCAGCAAAAACAATAATAGAAAAATAAAACGCTGTCCCTGAATATATAGAACTGGACCACACGTGTGACGACTTAATGGATCGGCCGAGAAACAATTCCGGATCGGAAGGTGAGAACTCAAAACCCTCTGCAATGGTGAAAAGCTGCAACATCAACCCATCCGCAACGGTGAGCAAGGCACGCGAAAATAGTAATCGGACGTCGGTGGACTTTTGAGTCGGAAGTCTACAGCTTAAACTCCTCCGCACAGTGGACACTCATAACAAAACACCGTCTGCAACGACGGAGAGAGTGACGGTAAAAGGATCCGATACACTGCTAACCAAAACATAAGTTGGAAAGAAAAATAAAGTCAAATCCCGAACTGATCCGCAATGGCGGAGGCCAGAAGCGAAGATTCGTCTGCAACGGCGGACAAGGAAATAATAATGCCTTCCGACGTAGAACCAAACACCACCCGCAACGGCGGAAAAAGACACAGCAAAGACCTCCACAATGGCGGGAAAACAAAATGAACTAACTTTCGATTCAGAATGTTTCAAATGCGCTTAAGAGCAGCGATAAAGCTAGATCAAAAATCAGGCATCAGAGGAAAAATCAACCCAATGGGTAGCTCAATCCAAGCGTAAGTGGAGTCATTCTGAAAGTTCTTAGACCGATTTCAAGAAGAAAAATCAAGCTAACTCAAGCAAAAGGGGGGTCCTAAAATTTTTAGAATTTTGGGAAATTGTTGCAGCTGCAACAATTGGCGACTACATGGTGAACCCTAGATTTTTGAATTAACTCTTTCCCAGCACCAGAACATCTGAATAAGAGTTGAAATCTTCTAGATGTCTTTATCCTCAAGCTGGCCAACTTAAGCATTTAAACCATTGAGAAGTAGTCTATTATTTGGGAAATGGAAACATAGAAATATTGCAAGTCTGAATAACTCTTTTGAGGCCAAATAGGTGAGGTTTATTTTGCTTGTCCTCGGGTAGTTTACAGCTTGGACACCACAGGATCGTAATAGAGTGTAAACAGTATTATCCTGTTGTTCCTCATTCCCATGCCAACTGCACCTTTGTGCCTTTTGAACTTTAGTTCTTTTGATATGAGTCCTCCTGAAGGATTTTCTTACTGAATTTTAATTCAGGACCCTCTATCCCATAGTGTCCTTTTGTGTGAACAATGTGCTTCATATTTCAGTTCACGGACGGAGAGGATCTTGTGGCCATTCAGTACTTCATTCTTTGTTATTTTGCTTTGATATGTAATGCTTTCTTTAAGGAGCTTTGACTTTTGATAGGTTATTTCTTTTCTGAATATATATGACATGGGATCATTTAAATATGATATACTGTTTTACTCTGCTTCCTTTCCATGAGTCTTTTGCTGTCACCCCCTTGGGTATTTAAGATGTGAAATGGATGGAGCCTCGAAATAGTATTCCAGACCTCTTTTATTTCTAAGCTATTTACATGGGTTAAGTAAGACTTCAATGAATGCATTTCCAGTTAGGAAAACTACTACTAGAAGACATTCTATACTTTTAAAGCACAGTCTTTTGCTCAAGATTTCAGTTAATAAGGAACCCCGATGTCTCCACTGCAACCAAAATTTTGCCTCTTTATTCAAACCAAAAGAAAAACTAGCAAAGCAATAACTCAAAAGAAAACAATATTAAATCAATTAGCAAAATAAAACAGCCTCAAGCATCAAAGAAATCAAACAATTTATTAATGTACAAAGCAAAAGAAAGAGAAATTTTGCCCACTCCTGAAAAAATATTGTTTTTTTAAATCTAGAGAGTCAAAGGGTGGGCTGGAAAATAGACATGGGATATCTAACCATGGTATAGCTATGTTGTTTTTGAAACTGAACACATGTTCACAATTCTATAATCGTCTTTCACAGCCTAAGGAATTTGAAGGAGCTCAAGCTGAGTGTCAGTCATATGACTAGCCTTTTTTGGAGTAAGATGTCTTAACTCAAACTCAGTCAAATAATTTCCCAGAATAGACTCAGCAGATTCATTTCCCTCTCCTAGCTTAGTGACATTGTGTTTCATATAGGGCTCTCTTAATATCTTAATCAGGTTTGGGCTGCCCTTCTGAGGTAACCATAGGTGAGACCAATCTGAAGCAAAATACCCATTCAGTCTTGCTATCCAATCTCGGTTCAGGATCATTCCATAGCCATCAGGTATGTCTGCTACTACAATATCAATGTAATGACATATCCTTTCATTTGCAGACAACCGAATCAGAACATTTTCCATCTCCCCCACTACTTTGACACTAGTCTTGTCTAGTTGAGTGACGTCCCAAAGAGTAGGTTTTAGCTGCCCCTTAATTTTTTTGCAAACTTCCAAAGGCATAACATTCATCGATGATCCAGAGTCCACCAAACAATTATTCACATTGTGATTCAGCATCTCTAGGGTCAAAAGGAAAGGTGGGGCGTTGATTTTCCTTGTCCTAACCAATTCGATCTTTTCTTCCACAGGTTGGTTTTTCATGGGCATCTCCTCTTTAATTTTACCATCCTTTTCTTCCTCATCATCTTTAATAGATTTGGCTGGTACAATAAGAGGCTCTATTTCCTGTTTGCAATTAATGGCTTCAGGTGTGTCATCTTTAACATTTACAGCTACCTGTCTCCTGACATTCTCTTGCAGATTTTTCACCTTTGGAAATATTGCATTTCCCTTAATTTCTCGGTTCTTATCTTTTGTGGCCAGAGCTGTATATTGAGATTTGAGGGCATCTTCCTCTATATTGAAAAGTGAAACACCATTCCATAAGAGCATGGAATCATCATCTCCCTTCTCTATGGTCTGTTCCTCTCCTCCTTTTTTACTACTGTCTTCAATCAATCTGGAATCCAGCAACTTATTCATTACCAAAGACATTGAATTCAACAATTGAGGGAACTTCTTCTGAGAGTGAGGTTGCTGGTGAAAAGTACAGAAATTATCCCCCCCTATCTCTGTTATATTTATTGAGGCTCAATTTGGGGAAGGGATTTTCCAATGGTTATTATCCTCTCTTTTAGAATAGTAGGGTCTATCAGTTTTCTGAATGTCCCTTTCTTTTTCCAGGTCTATTATTCAGTTGTAAAGCTTTTGCATTGTTTTCATCATTCCCTCAAGGTCATGTGAGTGATCCTCTCTGGGTTTGGACGACACCAGAACTCTTTTATCTGCAGTTTTCTCTCCAAGTAGATCAGGATAATCTTCTACACTTTCCCTCTCAGCCTCTACTCTTTCGGCCTCTTCATAAGTCTCTATCAATGTGGGTTTGGATTTCATCTTGGCAAACATATCTAGCTCAGGCCCTAGGGATGATGTATAATACTCAATTAAGACCTTATCGGAGGGTCTGTCAGTTTTAGAGAATTTCTTTAGGTATACTGAGAATCTCTGAGTGAACTTATGTACCTTTTTGTTCTTCTCTTTTATTAACAAACCAAGACCTTTCATTAATGAGGCATGAGTTTTCCGGGGTGAGTATTTACTTCTGAAACTTCTTTCAAAGGTGTCCCAATCAGGAATAGAATTCGCAGGTAAACTGAAGTACCTGGATGCTGCTTTTCCCTTAAGGGTGTGAGGAAACAATCTACAGACAACATCTTCATACTCCCTGGCCCTTAATCCTTCTAGATCCAAGTAAAATCTTTGCAAGTGGTCATCTACAGCAATTCTTTCTTCGGGATCAAACTTAGGCAACAGCTTGTCAAAGGCTTGAGGCAAGTTATGCAAAGGAGGTGTGAGGTTTAAAGGAGACATTGCTCTCCATGCAGGCAATGGGTTGGGCTGATTTACATTTATGCCAGCCATAAGCGCAGCTACGGGAACGAGAGTCTTGAGCAAAGCAAACGCAGGATGAGAATAGGCTTTCCTGCTTCAAGGTACAACCGGAACCTGGGAGTACCTAGGTGAGGCTGAAAGCTTCCAATATCCGCTGGTAAGGTAATCCTGTTAAAAGTAATTTTCGACGGCCAGCCATGCACTGGCGGCCCTCCTTCTAGCGCCAATTATGTTGGGGCTTGGAAATTCGCAGGCGACAACAGTAAAGGATTCTCCCCAATCAACATTCCCAACTAGCCCGTTGACTATTTGGTGTAGGGAATCCGTCCGGTTTGCAGTCCGGCTACCGTAGGTCAAGGTAACAAAACAAAGGGTTTTACCGGTTGCGGCCCGGTCCACCGAGT
Source organism: Pseudotsuga menziesii (assembly GCA_001517045.1). Taxonomy (NCBI): domain Eukaryota; kingdom Viridiplantae; phylum Streptophyta; class Pinopsida; order Pinales; family Pinaceae; genus Pseudotsuga; species Pseudotsuga menziesii. Next base: position 108,796 of record LPNX010582186.1, on the reverse strand, counting down.
TTTTGTAATTTTGACTTAATGCATGCAATGCAAATGCCTAACTAACGAATGCAGGGTGATAAAGATGCAAGGAACTACACAATGTGATGCGCAGGTTCTTACCTGTCGTCTTAGGCTCACGAACATCTAAATCACATATGTAGCCATGAAGTAAATCCATTAACTATCTAATCACCTATCTATATATCCCTGGGGAGCCAAAAGAATGATTATTAGTGAGTAATGTGTTATTTCCATGTATGATAAATAGAAATTACAGATAGTTGATATTCATATTTACAACACATGAATGAGAAAAATATTCTAACAATCAGATAGCTAATTGTTATATAAGCAACATACATTACTCTTGGTGAACTTTCAATAAAAATAAATCAGAAATCATTCAACAAGACATAGGCCACAAAGTTGGAAAGATCTCACAATTTATGGACACAAGCTGAAAAATAAAGTAGTTCATTCTTCCGCCATCCATTGCATACCATTAGGAAATTTCACATCTCTTTCTCCAACAGGCAAACTGTAATTTTTTATTGCAAAAGGAAATAGTTCTTCTTACAACATGTCCTTCAGTCTTACTGGGGGAAAAATCCCTTTTCTCTTCTTAGTCTATTACATTTATAAAAAAAGAGTGAAATGGTTGGGCTGCCCAAAGTAGCCTTTGGGCTTCCCAACCTTTCATTTTCCCAACGCTTTTCTTTTTCCCAACGCTTTACTTTTTCCAAAATATTACAAAATATAAAGATGACCCATCCCCTACGAAGAGGGCCCAGCTTGGTTTCCTAGGAACTTCTTCCACGCTGCAGCCTCACTGGCGATGCCTTCAAAAGTGATAGGCTCCAAAAACTGAATATTTATCTCAAATTTCTCGGCTTGATTCTTGATAGCCTCGATCCTTGCTGGGCTCAAACCAAGCTGATCTTCCAAAAATTGTACACTAATGGCTGGGTGGCCCACCTCACTCTTCAAAACTAGGTCATCAATAGCCTTGATCTATTGTGTTCTGGCCCCTGCATCCTGATATCTGCTCTGCAATATCTCTATGAAGGTTTCATGGTCTGGGAGCTCATCAAGCTTATGCTCAGCATCTGTTTGACACTGGTTAAATGTATTGAGGAGCCTCCTGAAATATTCTGAGCATGCTCCCTGCGTCCTTTTGACGGTCTTCTTGAAGTCTTCCGTAGTGCTGACAACGAACTCTACTAGGTCATGATCTCTTTTAAGGGCTTGATGGTCTTTGGTTGGTAGTTCTATTGGAGTCTCTGCATTTTTCTCCAGCCTTGCCATTCTGGAATTCAAAACTTCAAGAACTTCCTGGGATCTGTCGATGAAGTAGGAGGAGGTCTCCATGACTTCCCCTAACCGGTTGTCAATCTGAAGGACCTTACACCTTTCCTCCTCTAGAGCAATCTGTAGCTGGAGCATTCTAGCTTTCTGGGCTAAGATATGTTCTTTGAATGGCTGGAGCAATGAAGAGATCTGTTCCTGATGTTCCTTTATCAGATCTTAGGAGTGCATATCATTGGCTGTCAAGATGATCTTCTGCTGCTCCTCTAGCTCCTCCACCTTTTCCAGCAATCGCTCCTTCTCCTTCTTCAACTCTTGATCTTCTGCTTACACTTCCTCAAGGTGTTCTTGTGTAGTCTCCTGAGCCTGTCTCTCTTCATGCAGGTCCTGCAACTCAGCTTCAGCAGTCTTCATCTCCCTCTGTAAGTGTTCAAATTTCTGCTTTAACCTGTTTCCTTCCTCTCTCTCTCTCTTCAGGGTATCTTTCAGCTGAGCAGAATATTTCTTGTATGACTCCAGTTCAGTCATCACCTTGTCTATGTTATCTTCTGAGGCATGTAGTATTGCAATCCCATCCCTTATGGTAAGCCTTGGATCTAGGTCCGTTCCTAGCATAACAACAGTATCTGTTATCATTTTTCCCGTCATACCTTCTTCTTCTACCTTCCTTTCCATCCTCTTCATTATTCTCTTGGTGGCCCTATCATAATAGACAATATTGAAGTTGGGGATTTCTTCAACCTTTTTCTGGATGAAAGGTACTAACTAGAGCATAGGGGCCATAGGGGTGCTAGCAGCGGGTACTTGAGAGGTCTGCACCTCAGGGTTTTCCTCCTCCTGGGTCTTCCTTGCTGCTGTTTCAGAAACTGACTCTTGTGTCAATTCTATTCTTTCAGCCTCCTACTTTTGGAGCTCCTCATCAAGCTTTCTCTTTGCTTCTTCAACTACCTGTCTAGTTGCTTCCTCTGTTTCTTTGGCTGCCTCTTTTGCTATCTCAGCTGCTTCTTGGGCAGCTTTACTTTTCTCTTCTTCCCCCTTTTGCAGCCATTCTACAGCCTCCTTTTCCAGCCTTTGAGCTTCTTCATTCCTCCTTTTAATTCCTTCTTCAGCATTTTTCTGTTCCTCCCCTTTCCCACCTATGGTAGTGATTTTCTTCTTAAATCTTATGTTTAGTGCCGTCATGTTTGGAGTATTCCGGAAGACAGATTCTTCCTTATCGAAATGATGGGTATATTCAAAAAACACCTTATGCTCTTTACAGTGCTCCGCTATTTTACCGAGAGTATCATTTCGTCGGAAAGGCATCTCACCAAAATGGAACTTCCCTAGTTCCTCTATGAATTCGGCAGCTTGCTTCATCCTAGTGAATTTGTAGCTACCTAGCCTAAATGGTAAAGGAGGGTATGCAGTCTTCTTGTGTTGGAACAAGAAACTACCTATTCCGTCAATGAACACCTGCCTGACTGCCTCTTTATGGACTACATAATCCGTTGCATATTTGGGCAGCAGTAAAGGTGTCTTCGATCCTCCATACATTCTGAAATACATGCCATTGTCAGTTAATAAATAGTCTGCATGTTCTCCTATTACCTGCATGGCACCTTCTGACATACAGTCACATTCCTTTCGGAAAATGAGCGTGTAGAGTGGGATAATGAAGTGCTCGCAGACCTCACTGTAGTGGCTATGGTACTGGTGAACCCACAATGGTCTATAAGCGGCATATATGGGCATTCTTTCCCTGTCCCAAATGCAATTGAGACCGGGGAAGGGCTGGTTACACAATATGCAATCTATCAATATTGAACTCATGTAAAACTCGGACCTTTTCTGAGCTTCTCCTCCCAAGGCTGTGGCCAAGCAAGAGGAAATACTACTTGATACAAGGCTGGCCCAATTGAAGACTGTTCCTTGGGTTTCCACATGAAAGATAATAGGTATCCATTCAAGCTTGAAGAGTCTGCCATGAGCTCTCCCGAAGATCCTATTAAGCATGAGAGCTATAAACCTGTAGGGAGGCCTCAAGCTCGCTGTATCATACTCACCGTTCTGTCTATATCAGTACAGTTTTCCCTGCAAGAGAATTTTCTTAAGAGTTTCCACCAAGTCCATTCTGATGCTGTCCATCCAATCGTCAGATAAGAAAACCTGGGGCTCTGGTAGGTGATAGGCCAACACCACATATCCAGGGCTAAATGTAGCATAGCCCTGTCCTTCAACATTTCCTATGATCATTGTGCTGGTATTTACATGGGGCAAAATCCAGCCAATTACCTCAGAGCATGGGAATAGCTCTGGTCTAGTGGCAACTTTCATGATAGAAGACTTCTCTATGTTAGCATAGATAGATTCTTCTTCGAGGCCCGTGTCGGGAACCTCCCTGTGGGAAATCAATCTGTATATTTCACCCCATTTGTACTCGGGCTCAACACCAGAAACACATTGGGTCTCTTCATATATGTATTCAGTCTTTGTTTCAACTTCTGCCTCTGGCACCTCTTCCACCACTGGGGCCTTCTTCTTTTGTCTTTTGGACATGGTGGACTTGACTTCTTCCTGCCATATATAACATTGTAACATTGAGGAATTCAAAGGTGCAGAAATTTATATGATAGTGTACAGATTTTTACTTCTTCTATGTGGATCCTGACAGCAATTTGTAAAATATTTGTGCATGGATAGCCTAAACATGGCCTAACTAATCAGAACCGTTAAAACCAAAATGCAGTATTTAATGACATCGTCTATATCTAGCATGATGAAAAACATTTCTGTATGATATCAAAACATCTCATCAACCATCTTCTAGACTGCAATAAAATTACATCCATATGCAAAGTGCCACTTCATGTGTTTAATGTGATAGCAAGTAGAGAACCAAATGCATGGATGTACAACCCAAAAATGCCCTGACTATTAGAACTACTGAAGCTCTGCCAATAAAATTGGGCGAACAACATTTCCATTAATATGTCCAAAGTCTCCATTTTCCGCGGGTGCCATTAACAAACCAATGCGCGAGATGGATAAGGGAAAAACTACGCAAAACGAGCGCTGCGATACATCCTCTCATAGGTCAAACGGCTGCTACTCAGGGCTACGGATGAAAGAAATTGTCTGAGCAAAATAATGGCCAATTACTGGCTACCGCAGTAAACCCTTTTCCCCGGCCGCGATTCGAAACTAGGCGTGAACAAGGTGCGCGGGACAGCGCAGGTCAAACGAACGGGAAGCACCAAACCGCTCAAGTTTACTAGGGAGATATGGCCTTCAACCTACCCCTACTCAACATCTTCACCTAGGGGTTTCGGTGCGGACATCCGTCCGCACCAAACCCCCCTTTTCCTCTCTGCACGGGGCTGTAAACAACAATGATGGGAAAAACCTGGATGTTTCGACGGTTATACTACACCCCCGCGGAAAAAAAAGACAATACCTTTTCCTACAAGGTTCGAAACCTAGCGGTATGAGGAAAATGGTCGGGGGACACCATACTACCGTAAAAAAAAAACCATTAATAGTATAAATGGAAAAGGAGAAAATGACAAGGAGCCTATCTGGTGAACGTAATGCAATCAACGGGAGGATGAGCGGGTCGACGACGTCCAAGATTCCACGGTTGCCACCTGGATGCAAGTATACTGACAGCAGGGTCCTTCAAGAAGATGACAGCTCAACGGCGACAGTGCTAGGTAGAAAAAACAATAATAGAAAAATAAAACGCTGTCCTTGAATATATAGAACTGGACCGCACGTGTTATGAATTAATGGATCAGACGAGAAACAATTCCGGATCGGAAGGTGAGAAATCAAAACCCTCTGCAACGGCGGAAAGCCACAACATCAACCCGTCCGCAATGGTGAGCAAGGCGCACGAAAATAGTAATCGGACGTCGGCGGACTTTTGGGTCGGAAGTCTACAGCTTAAAATCCTCCGCACGGTGGACACTCGTAACAAAACACCGTCCGCAACGGTGGAGAGAGTGACGGTAAAAGGCTCCGATACACGGCTAACCAAAACATAAATAGGAAAGAAAAAGAAAGTCAAATCCTGAACTGATCCGCAACGGCGGAGGCCAGAAGTGAAGATCCATCTGTAACGGAGGACAAGGGAATAATAATGCCTTCCGGCGTAGAACCAAACACCACCCGCAACGATGGAAAAAGACACGGCAAATACCTCCGCAATGGCGAGAAAACCAAATGAACTAACTTCCGATTGAGAATGTTTCAAATGCGCTTAAGGGCAGTGATAAAGCTAGATCAAAAAATCAGGCATTAGAGGAAAAATCGACCCAATGGGTAGCTCAATCCAAGTGTAAGTGAAGTCGTTCTGAAATTTCTTAAACCGATTTCAAGAATAAAAATCAAGCTAACTCAAGCAAAAGGGGGGTCCTAAAATTTTTAGAATTTTGGGAAATTGTTGCAGCTGCAACACCATCATCAAATGGTTGCTACAACACTAGTACCTCCTCCAGGGGGAAACCAATTGAAATCCCCATGAGAGGGAAATAATCCCAATGCCAATGTCTTTATGTGTGATCATAAGGTGAAAATTCAAACACGATCTCATTCTTATGGTGTCCCTCCTAGTACATTAGATTAATCACAATCAGAGTCTAGTGTTTCTCTCACCATTGAGAAACCAACTACAGACATAGTACCTCACCCCACCAAAGGTGATCTATGTAGAACAATGCATAATACTAACACATGAGTTACTCATAACGAAAAATATTATCCAGGAAATAGCTCAAGCACCATGTTCCATGTCCTCCATGGAGGTATTACAATATTTTCCTACACAAAGAAATGAATTATTGTCTTCAACTAGATTTGTTGATCCATATGATATGACTTCAATACATTAGACTTATACCAATCAACTTGTAGGATTCCTTCCAAAGTTTCTTGTCAAATTAAATTAACATATCATGGAAAGAATATATTTTAAACCATAGTTTATGAAGGGGCCTTGACTTGTGCTATGTCATTTAAATGTTGGAAAGCATTAGTATCACCCACCTTATTTCAATCATAAATTGTGCGAAAAGAATTTGATCGACATTTTTTCTCTCCTCACGGACTCATTGTAGAATTCCCTATCAAATGGGGTGGAAAAACAATCATAGTGGATGTTGAGGTAGTAGATGTGCCTATAGATTACAATTTTATATTAGGACATATTTGGATACATGTGATGATGGCTATAGTGTCTTTAGAGTCGTGAGTGATTTGGTTCCACAATTGGGGAGATATTTTCATGATTGACCAATTAGATTACTGCATGCTTGAAATTGATGTCCAGCTAAGTGTTCCTTTCATTAGGAATGCTCTAAATGAATTTCAAGACTTTAGGGTAGGATCATCCAAAATGATTCCCTCATGGGAAACTTTATGATCCTGTAACCCTTATCTATTATTGAAGTGTCATACCAACCTATTCAAATAGATTCAGAAGATTTGGATCAAAATATTCCCTTGATGGAACAATATGATCCTGTTACTTGTCCCATTTTGGTTGTGAGCTCTCCTAGCTCACTTGATTTTATGGGTGGAATTTTATCATTAGGCTAAACTATCATTGAAGTCATAAAAATTTGGTTGCTCCCAACTAAGGACATCTATTGTGGGGACACTGGGAGCATAATTGGTTTAAATCCACCCAAGTATAAGAGCATACTTTATGTGTTCCTCAATATTATTAGGTATATTTGGAAGCATTCATACATGTTTAGGTTATCCCTCTGTAAATATTCATTTGAACCTTTTGCAACCCAAATTTCCCATAGGGTCGAACCTGTTGGAAATTGGCGGGTCAACCCATCATGTATATATTTTCCATCATTATGATAGAAGAGCCTACCGAACATGGGACACCCTATTCAACACCCCATTTCCATTTTGGTGCCCATGTTGAGTTATTCTCATAGGTCTAGGAGCTCAATTATTCCCATGATGACCTAGAGTTTAAGGTTTGCATACTTGTTTAGGTTATCCCTCTGTAAAGATGCATTTGAACCTTTTGCAACCCAAATTTCCCATAGGGTCGAACCTGTTGGAAATTGGCGGGTCAACCCATCATATATATATTTTCCATCATTATGATAGAAGATCCTACCGAACATGGGACACCCTATTCAACACCCCATTTCCATTTTGGTGCCCATGCTGAGTTATTCTCATAGGTCTAGGAGCCCAATTATTCCCATGATGACCTAGAGTTTAAGGTTTGCATACTTCTCTTCCATACAATTCTTACCATTTCCAAATGGGATCCCTATTTTGTGTTAGTTTACATAAGAATGTATTAAAATATCTACATGAACATTTGTTCTTACTGCTTTGATGCTTATTTCTTATGTTGTGTATTTTCCTTTGCATTCACTTTTTGATCAAGATGCCTATAAACCATTGTTTCTGTTTAATTTGACCTATACATGTGAGAAATATTCAATTCAGGTAGTTGATGGACCATGATTCATTGTGATTTATGATTTTTTTGTTTTTCACAAGAATTAGCATGAATTTAATCACATTTCCCCTTTCCTACCTGTTCATCGCACCAAATTGGATAACCATAGTTACTTGGTTCTATTTATCTGTTCGTCGACACATAATCCTTCTTTATTTATCAAACCAATGGAGGGAACATCTATAAGAGTGTGCACAACTATCTCATCCCTTGTTTGTAATATGTATATTTTCTTTGGCTTGACCTGTGCTCTTGAAAAATAGAGTATTCCCATGAAACACTTGTTACCTCCCATGTGCCATAGCATTATTTATTATTTTTCAAGATAATAAATGAAAAAAGTACTAAAAATTAAAAAATACAAAGAGGAATATTATTGAATATATTCATAATTCATCATGGATAAAATGAAAATAGTCAGTCCTTATCACCCTATAACATGACACATATCCATGCAGCAGTTATAAGTAAACCATTTACAATTTCCTTAGGAAGTTGTATCGGTAATTTGAACAGATCTCTATTGATAGGTTATCCTTCCTATCATCTATGGAGCTTTTAGTAATTCATATGGAATTGGAGAATTTAACAATGCTTGGTTACTCAAGTCTTATGTTTCCAAGTGTCACTATGTGTCATGTTATCTGTTCAAGAGAAGTCAAACAAGTGTTTTCCATTCCTCAAATATTTCTAACCAATCATGTCGACCTTCCTTATGTCATTATACATTGTTGGATCTCGTAGCTCTACCAAATTACATCATCCTATTGATATAAGTTTCATGTTAGTTGATGTGGGATGCATTAATTCCCTCCTTCTAACAAATTTGTTCACATCGACACCAAATCATCATCTAGGAAATGGATCTAGGAACCCCAGTGAGTACTTCAGATCTTCAAGTCATTAGTGCTAGGTTTCCTGAAAAATGATAGTGGATATACATCAATGGCCCCTAATTGTTTGATTCTACAAGTGTTAAAATTCAGAACCACTATTCACACTTGTCATTTTGTACTCAAGTACCTTGGAGTCCATCATCATTATCAGTGAGACTCCTCACATATGTTAATGGTATACATGAATGACTGATAATCAGATGGTGTTTAATTATGCTCAACATCAACTCATTTATTTGCATAATATAAACACGTACTATTGTTGGTTTATTCGAAGAACTTGGTAGGACACATTTGTATCACTCATCGATGGACTACCCGATTTGCACAATATTAAACTTCCATGTCAAAGTACCATGAAGACCTGGATATTTTGCACTCAACAAAGTGAATGTATATATTTGTGTAATATTTTCTTTTGACATGGATCCAATGTGTATTTTTTGTGGCCATGCTTGTTTACTATTTATCATGAGTATAACCACCTCAAGAATATATTGTATATTTGTGTTATTGTCTTGTTTGACTTGCAGATTCTTTTCAAACTCATGCACTCAAGGTCCTACTCCTTTACCATCCTACCCTTGTCACTAAAGAGTTTTAGTATGAAGAGTATCATAATGAAATAAATGTATTCCATCCCTCAACATAGCTTCATACCTCACACATTAGCGGGCATCTATTTTTAATAGAATTAACAACCATGAGAGTGTTGATCTGACAACATATTTCTATTTCACCCACAACATGAAGATCATAATTTTGGAACAATTGAGAGCTTCAATATATCACTTGAACACTTCTTCCACAAAGGAAGAATTTTTTAAGACAAAGGTGGCTCTAAAGAGGCCAATTCCATGACCAATTAAGGGCCAAAACCCAGTTCCTATAGCTCATATAGTGGAATAATTCCTAACATGGGTATTAATTGTCCTTGAAATACTAAAAATAAAATTTGATGCCTAAAAAAAATAGGTAAATTGGGGATTCTGAAGGAAATAATCAAAAGATTCAAAAATCTGAATCCCACATTCATGGTTAAGTGATTGGGTGCACAAACCCCAATTCTATATAAGGAAGGCATATGAGGTGAATTAGGAGAGACAAATTTGAGAGTAAAGGAATGTTGGAGGAATTGAGGGATAGAAATGGCTTTTCTACTACAAAGGTTTTTAAGAATCAAAGGCATGTATGGTAGAGGAGTAGTTCTAAGCTATGCAGAAGGAAGGAACTTTTAAGAGTTGTAAGTATTTATCCATGTCCATCTATTATGAATCAATTTAGTTTTATTCCCAATTCTTGTTCAATTTTTTCCCTCCAAGTTTTATGGTTATGTAGAATTGGTAGGAACTTATATCTAACCTATATATTTTAAAGATTTTTTGGTAGGATATAAGGAAGGATTTTTTGGTAAGATTTTTAGGCATGAAGGAGATTCAAGGAGCTGCAAGAATGTCCATCAAGGAACTCCATCAAAACTCAAGGCTACAAGAGGTAATATACTCTCTTACCCCTTTCTCAAATTCCAAGAAAGAAGGTTTACGATCTTCAAATTATTGTAATAATTGATTTTTTTTGTTGATTGGGACTCACCCACCCCATATAAAGAGGAGAGCAGGATATAAATTCAGCTATAGAATACTCCACTAACATCAATTTTTTTTTTAATTTTTTAACAATCTTGAAACCAGGACTAAACTATGCTCAAGGAAAGTTATTACCCAACATGATGTCCATAGGTTGGTATTCCCCCCCCTTACATAAGAAGCTAGCATCTTAACTCCAGTATGATTTACAAACATTGGAGACATCATACCCCCCTAATATTCCCCATGATGATGGATAGGATTTAAATTTTACATCCCCCATAAGATTCTGCAGTTATGAGGGGGATTTCCTTATTACAACATTATCAGAGCGCTCGACCGAATTAATTTAGAATATGACTATATGACCCAAGGTAATACGTATAATCATTAGTATGGAACAATTCTTCTGAGTATGATATGATAAGATGGATAAATATACATATGGATCATGCATTAATTATTTAATGACAATGAGATAAAGCATAGAAAAAGAGAATTTGAATTTTCCATGCAAATGTTTGAGTGAACTCAAGTTATAAAGGTTCAGTAAAATATGAATGACTCAATAAATTCTTTAGTCAAAGAATCAGTTGAACTATTAATGAATGTAATAAGCTAAGTAAATAAGAGATTATCGTCCATCAATTAGCATGCATCAGTTAAATAAAGAGATCCATACATAAGTCAATAATAGAAATTTTGCATTGATGGAACTAAGAGTGAAGCGCTGATGACACTTAAGTTATCCCATTAACTAAGTGAATAGAAGTCACTTAAAGATTGAGTTCAATTCAAGTCAATTAATATTTTTTTCAAGTAAGCTAACATTCATTTCAAGTCAGTTCACTTTCGGTTCAAGACAATGAACATTCAGTAAAAGATAATTGAGGAAAGGAAGGGCATTATGTGGTGCTATCAATGTATTTATTGATCCTCTTATGCACTACCTTCTACATGCTACGTGTTTTGTCTTTTTATTAATATGCTAGGAATATGGCAAGTTCAATACAGTTGCATACAATTGTTTTTGTATAGTTTCATTGGATCTTTGTTCTCTACTTCTTAGGTGATATCTCTTACCAAGAAATATGCGTATGTGTTGTAAACCATTATTTACAAATCTATCTATCATATGGCAAATAATTGTTGGGTTTTTCACCCTCCATGTTTGGAGGGTTTTCCCACGATATATATTGTTTCTCATGGTCGATTGACTTATATGGATGACTTATGGAGCTAATTTATATGGTTTATTTATGAAGATTATTTATGTGGCTAATAGATTTGTGATATTTACATGTGGCTAATATATTTATGAGATTCACATGTGGCTGATATATTCATATGTGGTTGATTCATGAGATACATATGTGCTGAAATTGATTGATAAAAGTTTTAAAGTTCAAGCATCTCTGATTTTTCTCAAACATCAACATGGTATCATAGAATAGGGCATGAAGTAGCTTAGTTTTGTGTAGAAATATAAGCCTACATAGATATTGAAGCATTGAGAAAAATATTGCAACCATGACATCAATCTTCGTTTGACTGGAAGACATACTTGAAGGTACTTATAACTTCACCACATGGAATACAAGGGTGTTAAGAATTTTTTAGGAGAATGACTTAGATTCCTATGTAACCTCAATGATTGAGGAGCATTTGTACAAAATAGGGTGAATCCAATAGAAATTATATATGCACCATTCCCATTATTTTCTAGGAGACAAATTTTGTGGAGATATTTTATCAATATGTGAAGAATTAGACAAAACCGTTGAAACTCATTGCCCAGATGGGATGATTTAATTTAGTAATCAACGGATTTAAAAAATTCACAATCATTTGGGAGATACGATTAGGTATTTGAATATGAATTTTTCAAAATTTGTGTTATGGACATCTTTCCAATATGAACGAATTGGTTGGAAGACCCAAGGATTTATGGATTGGATATTATTATTCTTCAATGGATCTTGCATGTAATGAGAGATTCTTAGAGTTGAGAACTCATATGAAGAAGAGAATGATGATCGTCAGAAGAAGTTTTTCCTGAAGAAGAAAATTCACTCCAAGCTACATGGGATCCAATTTTCCCATGCATAGATTTTCTACCTCCTGCATGTACTTAAATTTTCAAGGAGATCAAGACCAAGGGACTCCAGTAATCTTTGCAAGGAAGTAGAGATCAAGAGGGAGCACAAAAAAAAATAAAAGATAAGTACTTGTATTTTTTTATTATATTCTCTTTAGATATATATGTTTTTTAATATGTTTCATGACTATCATATAGAGATCTGTATTCCTAGACTTTGGAATTTCGTCGAGCATATACATTATTGTTTTTCTTTTATTAGCATATTGTCGATCCCATGAGTCCATATTATGTGATATGATATAGGACTGATATAAGGCTTATGTAGGATTGATATATACTTATATAGGACTGATATAAAGATGAAAATTTCCTTCATAATACATGAGATAGAGTGTTGGATGCTTTATTCATGATTTGCGAACATAGGACGACATGACTGGTCATAATACCTCGGATAGAGGGCTTCATGCTTTCTTCATGAGATATTAATATGGGGCTGAATATTTCCTTCATAAAATATGATTTTTTTAAACTGGTATAGGACTGACATAGGGTTGAAAAACATCACATAAGATATGAATGAGGTTATGTCAAAACATTGATTTAGTTTATTCACATAACATTGTGAACCATTGCGAGTATGTTGAAAGTTTTCATGTGATTACATTTCTTGGTTACATAATGTCATTAGTCATTTGAATAAATTTAATTGTAGGGGAAAACATATGCCCTAACCTACAAGAAGAGAATGACATGGACTCATTCGAATGGTTGATCCTGAAAAATAGAAGATCAGATTGTTCCTATAGGAAGTAGAGAGAATAGAATCCCTAATTCTATTCAGATAAATGTAAAAACTCATGAAGGTAATGTATTTATATTAATATATGTGTTAGATATATAGGAATATGAGTCTTGTTTATGGAGGACTCAAATTTATGATCCTCACATCCTAGATGTTGAGAGGAAAAAGATAGACTTTCTAGCTCCTGGAAAAAAAACAGTCGAACTGGTTAAATTAACCTCCTTGTACTTTGAAACCATGTATGGTATTAATATTCAAAAGGAATATATATGTAATAATATTGTATGACTCTTAATTTTAGAGGTGTAATAGTAATTCGATAATATTTTTCTTTTGTTGAGGAAAAATGATCAGTAGAGTTCTTGAAAGGATTCAAGAATAATGGATTGTAAATCCATGAACACACACATAAAGATAAATCTAATTCTTTTTCAAATTTGTAGAATCTCATAGATGTTAGATATATTGATACAAGTCCTAGGATAAATTATATGCTTTACGGTTAGTACATAGACATATACAAGAGTATGTGGATTCATACATGGCACGGTCCATGAAATTAAGTTTTACGGATATCTATGGATTCTGACTAGTACAGTGATCAAGAAAGATCACATCGAAGATGTTTCTCAAATAGATCATATTGTAAAGCAGTAAAAATTTACAAAATTCCTAGTTAGTTATATCCAAAGCATGGTGCAGAAAGGAGTTGTGTAACTCATGTAGATATCCATGGATGAGAATAATTGACAGCATATTTACCAATCCTCTTTCTAGAATAAGCTCAATATAGTATAAAAATACTCCTCTATTTGAAGAGGGAATATATATGTATATTCACAGGAAACATCAATTAAAAGTTCCCAAACTAGTTATTCATGATACATGAATCAAGCATCCATAGCCTATGATATCTTGTGGAGAAAACCCACATGAGTAGCTACATGGTCAAAGTCTCGGATACTATTAAATACTCAGGAAGAGTTGTAGTCTGGACTGACAGAGAATAGTCAAAACCTATTAGAGAGGTTATATATCCATACATTTGGACATGTGGGGTACTATGATATGCAATCACTATGAAAGTGATTATGCCTTGAAGAACATGATAGAGAATAGAAATCTCACAAAAAAATCTTCAAATGATAGAATATTTTTGAAATCAACAAATTTTGAATATTGAAATAAAATATAAGACTTTCTTTCTACATGATATTACACATTTTATATGTTGTATATGATGGATATGAAATCCATAGTTTCTAGTATAGAGAAACTAGATTCTGGATTGGATCCAGATGATCCTTCTATGTGTAAGTAGTTGGTTGGTCTCTAAGCAGACATGTTGTATTTATGATTACTAACTAAGGATATGTTTGAGTACCTTTGAGGTGTATTATAATAGGTACTTTATTTTATTTGATACATGGTAGACCTATTGTGCTATCCAACTATTTTTTTAGCCAAAGATAAGTTACGTCTATTGTTGTTAGTACTACATAATCCAAGAGTATTGCTCCTAGTACTACATAAGTAATATGCATTTCAGCTAGTACTAAGAAAAGTGTATTGTGGATAGTAACACTTGTTGAGAAGTAGTGTATCTTGGGAAGCTACTTACTAGGGTGAAAGACTTGAGCCTGCATTTATTAGGTGTTAATAGTCAATCTTTTCTTAAAAAACCCTATTTTTTATGATAGAACACATTGAGATGAAGTTATACTTCATCAAAGTCATGGTCATTTAAAATGAAATTTTAGTACATAGCTACTGATGAGAATATTGTAAATTTGTGGATAAGCCACAATCAATTACAAACTTGAGATACTTCCAAGAAAATACTGGTATGCAAGGAAATTATTATTAAAGCAAAGAATGTCTCCCTCACTGAGAGGGAGTGTTAGTTGTGCAATGTTGGCCCTCGAAAATGTTAGACAAAATAATGATTGGAAATATGAAAATTCTAGTTGTTAACCCCAAAAATTACCCAAAAATTACCCAATTATATCTACATGACCTACACCACACAAAGACATCTATTTCACTACCCTCATTGACCCCCACACCTTTGTAAAGGCTCAAAAACACCAAAAAGGGCTTAAAAACCCGTAAAAGAGCCTAAATTGCTCTCAAAGGGGCTAAAACCTCCAAAAAGGGGCTAAAACCCCTAAAAGGAGCTTAGAAACCCTAAAGAAGCTTAGAAACCCTAAAGGAGCTAAATAATGGATGAAAAGGGCTTAAAGTCCAAAAAGGGGCTAAAGCCTTGACCAAGGGCTTAAAACCCTAAAACTCAGAAAAAAGCTATAAATACAAGGGTGTTGGTCACTCTCAAAACACTCCCCATTTTCCTACCATTACTCTTCCCATGTGAGTGCCTTGAGACCCATCTCTCTCAAGCCATTCACCACTCTCCATCATTTTCTCCATTAGCCACATCCCATGTGTGTTGAGCTTAGCTCCACACCATTCAAACCAGTAAGGAGAGGTTGCTTCTTGAACTAGGGCATGGTGGCCCATCTTCCATTAATAGCATAGGTATAATGATATGCATGCTTTGTGTCTTTCTTATTATTAGCTTAGCTTTTTTCTAACAGGTTTATTGCAGGGTTTTGTATGGTTCACTAACCCCTTTCCTACAGGTTTCTCTTCCACCCACATAGTTCCTATCCTTCTGTTGTATAGATGGAAGGTAGTCGTTTATAGTCGTAGCTAGGGTGAAATCCATACTACAGTTTGGTGGCCATACCAGGTCGATCCCAAAGGATCCCTAGGTTTTTTACAGTTTATTTTTCAGTTTTTTGTTAACCTAGTTTAGATTTCTATTTATTTCTAGTTTAGGTCTCTATTTTTGTCATTTACATTTCCAGTCGAGCCCCCTTAAGGCTGACCTGATCCCATTCAGCCATAATACTTGTTACTGATAGTCGTTCCCAGGTCCTCTTTTAAAAAATTTCACTTTACGGGCCAGATCGCTCCTATTGGGTTGAAAAGAGCGACCCAGTTGCTCATTTAGACCTGAAAGGAGCGACTTCACTCCCAGGAGCTTGATTTCTCCTGTTTTTGGTTTTTGGGAAACCCCCTTGCCTATTTTGGGAAAAAACCAGTGACCCCCCTGCTACATTAGCCCTAAAAAGGGAGACCTATTTCTCAGGGTTCATTTTTTGCTGTTCGGACAGTCAGTGCGGCCCTGCCGCCACTGTCCAGCAGCCTGTTTCTTTCTACAAAGAATTTCTATAATTTGATGATAAATTTGGTTAGCTATTAATACATATGAATCTATTTTAGGAATTAGCTCAAATACTGTAACTTAATTTTCAGTTTTTTCACTTAAAGAATTGAAAATTAACCTCTTGTTGAAACCCTTCCTCCTCTACTCAGTCATCACCCTTCGGGGTATTCTAAGATAAGACGAAGGGTCAAGGTCTTATAGTAATAGGAACTTATACTTTTTATTGCTTAATACCACTAAAAATGGGTGATTTGGAAGGTAGAGGGGGTGGTAGGCCCAGGGGGCATCACAGCATTCGCGTCCTCCCTGTTGACTGACCTTACACTCGAAGAGTGACCTGAGGATCTATGGGTAGGTTTAGTCCCACTATGTTGAGAGCCCAACACTCTTTCCTGGTCGAAGAGGAATATAGGCATAAGGTAGTCACCTAGCAGGTTTGCAATAGTTCAGGTTCATTATTTGCATGTTTAAAGTTTTTTCTTTCAAAAGTTCACTGGTTTCATAATAGGTTGCCCATTCTGTAATCTCTGTAACAAAACAGAAACGCCTACGAAGCATCCATAAACCATAATTGCAGTCACCAAACTAATAACATAAAATAATTTAACAATGAACAATCTTTCATACACTAAACATGCACACAACCACACCAATTAATCCAACCAAACTCAGTTCATGACGTTGAGCCAACCATTAAAATTTATCAATCTACATTAATTCGAAAACTTCATAGTCTTTGAGGACAGAAGTCCCTGACTGCCTTAACCATGGGAAGTACTCAGGATCAGCCCTGAAACTCATTGTGAGGAGTATCACGGGAACCTCGAAGTAGCTAGCCGCTGAGAGGAATTGCCAAGTGAAATGGGCAATGACCTCTACTGATTGACTAGATCTCCTATGAGGAAAAATCCAATCATTGTCTCCTGGTAGTCTTGGTGGCCGAGTGACCACCTGAAATCCAATAGGAATCCACTAAAACCGGGGTATAGAACTTCATTAATAGATTACACCATTTGATATACCAACTAGACACAATTGATCCCCATGCTATTCTTCATGCCTAAGAGGTGATCCACCACAGTTCGAGTCCTTGAACCAACACCATCAAGACCATTCTCGATGACCCTCTACACCGTCAAAAGGCCACACAACCTCTGACTCAGAATCAGACTCATATCAATATAAGCCATATTTACACACTGCACCATCTAACCCCATGGTTGGTCCAAACCCAGATCCACTTTCCATATTGGTGATTAGCAGTGGACCCATCTCCATACCTCACACTGCCACCAACACCCTTACTATAGGTCCTAGTACTTCCTTGCAGACTATCCTAACTCAGCTGCCTCCACCGGTACCTACCAGTCAAACTGTCCCACTTGTCATACCTGGGGGCAGTGGCCCTTCCACTCACACTATCCCAGTTGCCATACCTGGGGGCAATGACCCATCCACAACTGTGCCACAGGTTCCCCCAATCATTCACGGACATCATGTTCCTGCAAACCCCACTACCATTGTTAGTCCTTCCCATATTAACCTTGGGTCAAAGCTCCCTTTTATGGAACACCTCAACTTACTTGACTTGGCCAACTTAACCAATGACCCTATATGTCATCAATCCTTTTGGCCTCCCATGCCAACCAAGCTCCCCTTAGACATCCCTAAGTTTGAAGGGAAGGCATGGGAGTGCCCCCAAAAACATATAATGACATTTCATCTATGGTACTCATCAAACAACATCGTAGATGACTTGATCAAACTCAGAATTTTCCAAAGCATCCTCATAGGTGTTGCAGCCAAGTGGTACATTGAGCTGCCACAAGCCAAGTACCCAGACTTCAATTCCTTGGTCTTTATGTTCTTGTAGTATTTATAGTTCCCTGTCATATATGATGAAGGGGTGGAAATCTTGCTATCTTGCCACCAAAACACTGTGACCCACATAACTGACCACATCCATGAGTGGCGGCGATGCCATAGCTTGTGCAAGATCAAGATTGATGACAGGATATTCCTTGAATAGTTCTTAAGAACATTGCTGCCACCCATAGCCAAGGACGTCGCCTTCGAATGTCCCCAAAATAGAGGAAGAGGCCATCTTGAAGGCCCAACAATTTGTCCTCATTTACGCATAGTCTAGATACCTCTACACCATCATTCCAGATGCTCCCCATGTAGGCACCTCCTACCGGGATGCACTGGGGGAATCCCATGCTGCAAATGACATCATAAGCTCTGTCTCTAATCAATCACAACACCACCCAACACCACCTATGATGCCACTGCAACCAAGCAACACCCCTAGCAAAAACCAAGCTCTTGATTATTCAAGAATGATGTCTCAATCTGGAGCTACAACCTCCTATGCACAACGTGCGCCACAACAGCAGGCCCATGCACCTACCTCACCGGCACAACAATATTCAGGACAAATGCCCGCATTTGTGGCACCCCCATCCCCCTAAGTCTACTATGCACCACCAGTACAAGTCACTCAAGCCCCTACCCCAGCTCTTCCAATGCCTTTGGGACAAGTGTTTGCACAGAAAAACTGTCCCAATCAACCAGCCCCCAATAGCCAACAAGGGCAATCCAGAAACAAACAAGCCAGGAATCAAGGTAACAACCAACCACAAGGAGTCGGTCAACAACCAAATCCTCCCAACAATGTCAGGGAGAACCGACTGGCTCAAAATCCCCAGCAACCAAACCCACCTAGATGCAATGCTCTGTTAAATACAAATCAACCATGCAAACTATGCGAGGTCTACGCAAACTATACACATGAATGCCCCTTCATGGGTCGTGCTAAGCAGGCCATTCAGAATGAAGTTCAACATACTGCCAATACGACAGCCCCAGCTTAAACCAACTTGACACCAATAGGACCTCCATCTATGGTGCTTCAAAACCCATTACCAGTCCAAGGACTGGTATCAACTGCACCTTCTCCCTAACCCAATCCCACCACCCCAGCTGCACCTCTGCCAACAGAAACAGGTGTTCACCACCTGCTATCCTTGACAACCAAAGAGGTCAATTTATACTCCAGGAGAAACCATTACAGAGCCAACACTAAACCTACTGAACCATCAGTGGCACCCACGTCTAAAACAACCAATACATCTCTTCACTTACCCCCTTTTCCCCCATGCCCCCCATATGAAGGGTTTCCAACAATGCCACGGCTAGAGCTGCTGTGAGCTATAGCATCATTGATGACTTGGCCTAAACACCTACAGCCATGTCCACTCTTGAGGTACTTAAAACTTTCCCAACATAGGGTAAGTCCCTACTAGCCGCCCCTGGTGCTGTAGACCCCTCTGAATCCAAGTTGATCAGGTTCGACACAAATAACGGAGAGCCCTGGATGCCATCAACTATTGCCTTCCAAATTTTGGTATCCATCCAGAATTTGGTCATACACTAGTGCATTCTCGACAAGGGGGAATCCACATGTGTTATGTCAACCTTAGTTTGGTAGAAACTTGGGTCACCAATTCTGCAACCATCCACCACTACTATGCAGTCTTATGGTGTCCATCCCACCAAAGCCCAACGTATCCTTCTACATGTCCCCATTACATTAGCTGAGAAAACAGTATTGATCGACATAGAGGTTGTCAATGCACAGTTGGACTATAACCTTCTCATAGGAAGAAGTTATATGTATTCCGTGAGAGCTGTAGCATCCACTGTTTTCCATCTCATGATGCCCCCTCATGACGGGAAAATCATAACGGTTGACCAACTAACTTTCCATGATTCGCAAGGGCTAACAACACCATCCAACATTATCCCTACGGTCAACACAATCATTGAAAACACATCGGCCTCCCCATTATTGAATGTGGGCCCTGGGTTATTTGACGACACCCCCATGATGGCCTCCTTACCCTTAGTGTCACCACCAATGACACCAAATGAGACTACGGATTTGTGCATGCTCTCATCCAGCACTACTGCACCCAAACATCAACCACAAATGCAACCCCAACAACAGCTACAACATCATCCACAGCTGCAACATCAACCTTAGCCAAAGTACCAATCCCATCCACAACCACAAGCACACCCACAAACGCACTCACCAGGGAACTACTGGGGCTCCTTCCCAATCCATACAATTCCCTTCCATTTTCCCCCATCTGGTATCGTCAATAAGCCATTAATGGCTACCTTAAACTTACCCAAATTCACGTTGGGGATCCCTATATGGTACCTCGACCCACCGACCCAACCTTCGATTCCCCAAGTTGTGTTAACCATCATTCAACCCATTGTGGTAGAATATCGTCCTCCATCTATCCCGTAAAATCCAACCACTCCACCTGCACCTACTATGCCTCACCCAAAATGGGCCATGGGAAAAAATGTGAAAGCTACAACTCAACCCCGACAGACTCTGCCATGCATCGTGTGCAATGAATAGGGCCATCCAACTCAAAATGCCCTGATATTCCCATGATCCGCACACATTTGGATTCCATGGATACAACAGAAAACATCCTCGTGGTTGAACTCCCAAGTGGACCAAAAAAGAGAAACAAGTCATTGAGAATGAACCATGCTTGCGCCCTTTGCGGGTTGTATGGACATTATTGTCACGACTTCCAGGATTTGTTTGAGTTTCGAATGACCCTAACCAACCTTCGACAACATTCCCTTGAATCCGTGATCACTTTGATTGAAGAAGTCCACCCCCCATCTCCCTCTTCAGACACCATGTCCATATACATGATGTCCAGTTCCACATACCCTCTTATCTCTTCAATCACCGATGTTCCATCAGATCTATCTCATCATTACTTTTCCAATGATGAGGAGATACTTGAATCCTTAACCACTCTGGAATACCCTTGGGATGACACGCACCATCACTCGTTCTTCCTTCGTGAAGAACTTGTCTCATAGTCTGATCAGTTTTATGTTGAAACAAAGAATTTCATTCATGGCAAAGTTGACTGGTTCAAAAATCCCATCCCAGCACCAAATGCCTTCGAAGAAGGTAACATGGCCAATATTTCACCAACCATTAAAATCAACATATCAACCAATTCTGAGGTTGCTGAGGAAATCATGCTGGGGGAATCCTACTCTTCAGAAGAAGTTGCTTCCTACAAAGCGCTCTTCCAAGAATTTTGTGACATCTTCACCTGGTCCTACACTAAAATGCCTAGGTTAGATCCATCCTTTGTCAAACACCACATCAACACATGGTCTGATGTGTTCCTCGTGCACCAAAAGCAACAGCCTATCCATCCCTCCAAAGCTATCACTGTCAAATCTAAAATTGAGAAGTTGCGCACAACTGGCTTCATTTACCCCATTTCTTA
This sequence comes from Pseudotsuga menziesii, assembly GCA_001517045.1. Taxonomy (NCBI): domain Eukaryota; kingdom Viridiplantae; phylum Streptophyta; class Pinopsida; order Pinales; family Pinaceae; genus Pseudotsuga; species Pseudotsuga menziesii. Next base: position 87,075 of record LPNX010582186.1, on the reverse strand, counting down.
CACCACCTGGGTTTCAAATCTCATTCCCGTGAATAAAAAATAGGGTACCATCTGCATTTGTACATAATTCTATGATTTGAATTGGGCATGTCCCAAATACAACTTACCAACACCCTTCATCGATCAGATCATCGATGTATGCATCGAACATGAAGTCTTTTTCTTCATGGATGACTTTTCCAGATACAACCAAATTCAGATCCGAAAAGAAGATCGTTACAAGACTGCGTTTACAACCCCATGGGGAACATTCACATATCGAGTAATGTCCTTTGGTCTAAATAATGTTGGACCCACTTTCCAGCATGCCATGACATATTGCTTCCTCAACCTCATCTACATCATGTTGGTATATCTTGACAACCTCATTGCTCAGTCACAGAAGCAAGCACACCACATAGACGACCTACGGCAAGACTTCCTGTGATGTCGCAAGTAAAAAATCCACTTGAACCCTTTCAAGTGTGTTTTATGTGTCCCAACGGGCCGTCTCCTAGGGTTCATCATGTATCACAAAGGGATGACAGCTGACCCCTCAAAGTCCAAACCACTTTCCCTCTAACATCACCTCTTTAAGTGATGTGCAGTACAACTTGTAGCATAATATTGTCCTTTTTTGTTTTACACATTGTTTAAAAGTGAGTCTTATGTATTGTTTCCTTGATTTCTCCAAATGGATCCTACCTCGTTTCGATACATTGGATTTTCTGATGGAGCAAGAAGATGGTCTACAAACCTCACCTTGGCTGCATGGGTTATCTACTCCCTATCGCATGAGTTGATCCATATCAACAGAATATGTGTGGGCACTGCAACCAACAACCAGGCTGAATATGACGGTGTGAATGGCCTCTTCGTCACTACCCTCTAGTTCAGAATCATCCATCTTGATGTCTTCTTAGACTCCCAGCTACTTATCTCTCAGTTGAACAACTATTACCGGGTACGTGATCCCTGCCTCTTTAGAAAATTCATGTGCGCTAAACATATGGTTAGAACATTTGAATCCATCACATTCACACATGTTCCCAGAAACATCAATACTGTAGTGGATCAAATGGCTAATGACATTCTAAATTGGAATATTCATCATTGCACATAGGAAACATACAAAGAACATCATCACACATAAATATGCATACACATGTAAAAACACATCATCTAGGAATTTAATTCACATCATCATAAAAGCCTCACATATAAAACCATAAAAAGTGCATCCACGTGCATCAAAATTATATAAATATATATAAATCGCATGTCCAAAAGATGTCCAGTACAAAACGAGAAGCTACATATTCTTTCTCAACTCAATATACATCGCGATACAAAAAATACTAAGTGCACCAATGCACTAGGGGCAGCCCCACTAGCTGCTAGTCTGACCCAGACTCATTCTCATCATCTAGTTCGGTGTCATCATCCTCCTCGGAAGACTCATTGTCCTCTGCAAGAAAATCCCCTCGTGCCACCCTACAAACATAATCATAGGACACGACTATCCTCCTCATCAGAGAATTCCACTATGGAGGCACACTATGAATGGCAGAAATTATCTCATTGTCTAAGTGTTGCCAACCTACATCAGAAATACCCTCAGCAAGCCTCTCCAAATGTAGCATAATAGTGTCCACCTCCCACTGTCTCTTACGAGGGTTTCCCACAGGGACCGTAGGCTTCGCAATCGCGACCACCCGCCTCTAATAACCAGGTGGTAGAGGAGGACCAATATTTTCATACACAAACAAAGACACCATCAGTCTATGCATATAATCATATAACTATCAACTAGATAAATGACTCTATGTATAAAAATGAGCACAAAAAACATCACATATACATACCAGCTGGTCCCCATACCTATCCTGGAGGTTGGGGCATCTTAGGGTCTCCATGATAGTCCATCCCCACATAAGGGTAGTCCTCAACTACCATTGGGAGCTGCCACCACTGATCCAACAACTCTTGCGTGAAGAAGTAGGACACTCTACCACTGCCCTCTCGCACCATCATCTGACACCATCTACGCTTTTTTGGCTCCCACAGACCACTGTCCCACACTACCTAATGCAGACGCAGAGTCGGTACTTTTTCAACAAAAAAAGCACATATCCGAAGCAAAACCCTCTGCTAGATGCCCTTGCATGGTTTAGCTGACGTCGAATCGCAAGCAGGTACATCTGAGCCCATCTATAGTAAGTGCCCCTCATGGCACGTGCTACCATATGTAGTTGTCCTCCCGGTATCTTATGGTTCCTCGTTGAACCCAAGATACACAGCACCATTGCTGCAATAGCCCATTTCGACAACTCCTCAATATCACATGTCAATATGTGGGAACCATGCACATACGCAGTAGTCTAGTAGTCCCTATCACACAAGTCTTCCAGTGTCTCCCCATGAGATAGTACAAGCACCAAGACACCAACGACTCCCAACATCTGCAGCCTAATAAAAAAATATATATCCAGCAGTGTAATATTAATACACTGCCCCTATATAATAAAAGCCTCCTCCCCAATATCCCAGAATCTCACAAGCGTCTGTAGCAGTAGATGTAAGCTCTTCATCAGGGGAGTCTGCATGAACTTCAGTAGTCCACAATGGGCCAATACACCCCGCACATTTCCATCCCATAATGCCTCCTCCTGGAGGTCCTTGCAGTCTCTCTATCGCCACATAGTCTTAGGCATCCTACAAAAAAACCAAACAACTATCACCCACAACTTTCAGTAAAAAATGCACCCTAGGACCAGGTCGCACCTATCAAACCAAAAAAGGTGACCAGGTAGCTAAAAAAGGCCTCATAGAAGAAACTAAGTCGCACTTTCTGTCCAAACATAAGTGACTCTAGATCGCTCCTTTCTTCCCAATAGGAGTGACCCAGTTGCACCCGTACAGGCAAAATGAGCGACCCAATCGCTCATTTTCCCACGAAAAGCATGACCCAGCATGTGGAATCCCTAGGAGGCTCACAGAGGGTCCCTGAGTGAGCAAATTCAAAAAGTAAACCACTGAAAAAGATGGATTTTGCAAGAACTCTTTCCTGCAAGTCATGGATCTCAAAACCACCAGTCGAAATGGAAGAAATCAGCAAAAGAAGTTTGGGGCCCTTCTCTCCAACTCAATAATGAATAGTGACAATGACACTTCACAAAATGGTCCCCACCTATTTATAGGCCCCATTTGACCTATTTTCTTCTTTTCCACATAAAAGGGCCATACAAAGTCCATTTGGGACACCATTCACACCACTAGTTTCAGAATTCCATCTTCTATCTTTTAGTGAGACCATCGTCTCATGTTTAATAAATAATTTTCCAGACCATCTCCCATAAGGCACATCATTTTGTACTCATTTGGAACAAAACTATCTACTTGCATCATACAATATCATATCACCCTCTCATTTTATTATTTCAGCATATAACTATCCAATCCTTCCACCCCAAGTTTGTACGGGTCGGTCTGACAAGACTCTCCTGGCCTCTATCTGAGAGCCACCTTGGTCTGCATGCCTTTGTTGCACTGATTCACGTGCCTATGCCACGACCTATCCTATGCATGTATTGGTATGTTCAAGAGCCACCATCCATACTGCATGGATGAACTTTGGAACACTGTCCATTGTCCCAAAAGGGGGGTACCATCAGTGCCCCCTTGATCGGTTGACCATACTAGAGTTTATTTTAAGCTCTTTTCTGACTCCTAAAAGAATGAAAAGATTGCCAAGTGCATTTTCTTCCTCTCTTGCTCGTTAAAGTATCAGAAAGGGATTCTACATAGATTCGTTCATCTCCTTTTGAAAACCATGTAGACTATAATATGAAAAGGATCACCTTGGAATATTCAAGACAATACCATTCCCCTATGCATCCTTTATGCTTTCTCAGGAAGAGGGCTTGACCTTTATGAAAAAGCTCACCATGGGTTGTCTTTAATCTCTTTTCTAGCCTTCTCATAAAGAAAATATCATTGAGAAAACTTGGTCTCATTCATGCTCGTGAAATTATTTGAATGACCATCTAGGCAGTATAGGTTTAACCTTTTCCTGCCTGATTGGACTACCAACGGTAAAGAAGTCTCCCATCCCCCTCAAAGGATGGGAAAGCTCTCCTGTGCACACTTTTAACCTTTTTCGGTCACAAGTGATTATCAATGAAAAAGAGACCCCACTGGAGTCTTCTTCATTCTTTCAGACTCTCTAAAATTGATAGCACCATCGAGCATTTACTTTCTTGGGCTCGCTAAAAATCCACGAGATCGTACCACAACGATGTCTGTAGACACCACCCCAGATATAACAGTTTGGCAGCATTCCCACTTTGGGTCTCCTTTTTCATAGTATTCTATGATGTGTCTTCCTTGGATCCCATCAATACCAAAAGTGTCTACCTCCCCCAATTATTTCTCATTTGTAGTTACATCCCCGGTATTACAGCTATGATCCCTTCCCATGATTCAGTTTCATGTGCTTCATGGTTTTCCCTACCGTCATACTCTAAACAAAGGAATTTTGAGTCCACTACACTCCCCTTGCCCCTGTTCCCCCCCACCCATTCAATGGTTCAGTCCTCAGACTGTCTCACACCTTTGGTTATCTCCCTCACACTTTTGGTCAAGGAAACACCATTTCCTTGGTCAGTTGTAGGTCTCCCTCGGACGACGACAACACATATACTCCAAAGGATAGACCTAGAGGTCCCTGTATCCTAGTTTCATTAACCTCATTGATGAGTTTCTTGGACCACTTGAGAGGAGTCCTTAGTGCCTCTCGAGATGGTTATATCTCACATGCTCGAATCCAACTACATCATCCCACTGTTGAGATTCATACAGGGTATTGGTCCATGCAGTATTTGGTCGAAGACCCCGGACGCCACCTAACTCTAGCACATTGATGAGTCCATTGAGGGACCCAAAAAGGTTTATTTCCCTTGTGGTTTCTGGGTTGCGTTGGAGATAGTGTTCAGAAACCCCAGAACAGTGCTTCGATATAGATTCATGATTTATGTAGCACATTGTACCACAGAGACTCTGAGTCTCTGTTAGTAAGTCCCTATAGCTATATACCATTCCAGATATAGTAGACCATCAGTCATGAAGATATATCATTCCATGAGAATGCCATGGGTCCAATATAGTAGTTCTTCATATCAATATTGTATTCAGCTTCTCAATGAGGCCACCACTATGTAACATAAGTTGTATAAGATTGACTCTTGCATTTGAGAGCATAAATTGTAGTATTCTTTTGACGTGGTTACGAGCATGGGTATGCCCATCTTGTCCATAGATATGTCACACATTATTTGTATCTCACCCATTGATGGGAACCATATTAATACAAAAACCAAAAGCCGCCATGTCCCATCCCAGGAAGCACCACCTCTCCCCAGAAAATCCTATGATGTCCATCAGCCATACGATGAGCTCTTGCCCTCACACATGAGGGGGCAATCTGATAACCCAAAAAAATACCCGATTATCTCTACATGACCTACACCACACAAATACATCTATTTCACTACCCTCATTGACCCCCACACCTTTGTGAAGGCTCAAAAACACCAAAAAGGGACTAAAACCCCATAAAAGAGCCTAAATAGCTCTCAAAGGGGCTAAAACCTCCAAAAGGGGGCTAAAACCCCTAAAAGAATCTTAGAAACCCTAAAGGAGCTAAAGAATGGCCAAAAAGGGATTAAAGTCCAAAAAAGGGGGCTAAAGCCTTGACCAAGGGCTTAAAACCCTAAAACTCAGAAAAAAGCTATATATACAAGAGTGGAGGTCACTCTCAAAACACTCCCCATTTTCCTACCATTACTCTACCCGTGTGAGTTCCTTGAGACCCATCTCTCTCAAGCAATTCACCCCTCTCCATCATTTGCTCCATTGGCCACAACCCATGTGTGTTGAGCTTAGCTCCACACCATTCAAACCAGTAAAGAGAGGTTACTTCTTGATCTAGGGCATGGTGGCCCATCTTCCATTAACAACTTAGGTATAATGATATGCATGCTTTGTGTTTCTTATTATTAGCTTAGTTTTTTGCTAACATGTTTATTGCAGGGTTTTGTATGGTTCACTAACCCCTTTCTTGCAGGTTTCTCTTCCATCCATAGAGACCCTATCCTTATGTCCTATAGATGGAAGGTAGCATTTTCTGCTCATAGCTAGGGTGAAAGCCCTAATACACTAGTGGTAGGGTAAGAAGAGACCGCGAAAAGAGGGCTTGCAATAGAATAGGAATAAAGCAAGTCAGAAAGCAGATTTTGACTTATTTTGGGTAAAGAATTAGTTAGAATAAAAGCTTGTTTTTAGTAATAAAGAATGATTGTAATTTGGTCTGATAATGCCTATTTTAGATGTAATGAGATGTATTAAAATATAAATACATCATGTCGACTAACAATTTTGATTCAATCGACGGTTGAATTCAAGAAGTGTAAAAGAAAAAAAATTATAAAAGCCTTGATCCAAGCTAGGTGCGGGTAGATATTTTGAAAGGAAAAGAATTGGATCATTAACAACCATTTAAAGACGAGAGAAGAGAAAGAGACCAAAACAAGAGAGCATGAGATGAAAGAAGAATTTATGAATTGTAAAGAAGATCCAAAGAAGAGTCTACAAGCTGAGTTCACAGACCAAAGGTGCCAAACCATTTCTCATGCCAGATGAAGAGCACCTTTGTGGTTTTTCCTGGATGGTTTTCCATGTTATATCTTGTCTCTGTGTGTGTCTAATATTTTTGTTTCTGTCGAATGCATAATTATTGTGAATGAGTTGATCTAAATATGTCGAGCATAATCTATTGTGAAAGAACCTATATATATGTGTCACATATCTATTCACATTATAATATGGAATGTTAGTTAATATGTGTTAATGCTTTACGTTATATTATGTTATATATGTCAACATATCTAAATGTTATTGTCTTGGATGAATATATGAGAGTAGAATTGTAATTATCAGGTTAAAGCTGAGAGACCTTATAAGAGTATGATAAGGAAATCCCCCTCACTAAATGTAGAAACCTGGTTCTAGCAGTTTCAATGAGATATCTTGGGTGAGACTTCATCTACGTCACAGGTGTTGATGATATATTTATTCTCTGTTTGTCTGATATATTTGGTTTTGTTGAAAAAAAAAGGATCTAGACCTAGTTCAACTAAAAGAAAGCCAACAAATGGTTCTGTTGTCGGGACCATGAATCATCTTGGTAGGGATATGTTTTGGCACTCGACGAAACCTGAAATTCAATATTGGGTTGATTATAAAGCACTATAGTTTGCAAAAGAAGAAAGTAAAGTATCGCGATTGAGCCTGACAGAGTGGTTGGAACAATACCCTTACATAGAAATTCATGAAATTTCCTTTAGTGAATTTCCTATTGTATTGCATGAGTGGTTGTCGAAGCTAGTGACCAAGAAGAAATTTTTTTAGGGTGGAGAACCTACAGAGTGGAGTCCTCAACTGATCCAGTAGTTGAAGAGAACTAGAAATCCTGTATCGAGGGCTGTAGACTTCTGGGTTGATAGTATTTTGGAAGGATATATCATAGAAATCATAGTCAACACGATAAAGTCATACAATAGAGAAGAAAGAAAAAAATTTCAAGGACCTCAAGGTTGTTAGATAAAATATTTAAATTTATGGATCAAGATGTTGGTATGTGATAAGGGGATCCTAAGAATAGATTCCGACAAGTAAATATTTGTGTGCGTAGAACTTGGGACATGTCAAAATAAATATTGCAAGCATAATGGACAAGAATAAGATGAGATATTTTCTCACAATAGTGAGACTGGTCTAGAAGGTGGATTCCTAAGGAGTGGAAGAAGATTTTGGTCGAAAAAGAAAAGAAGGGCTACAACAAGGAGAGGAAGTTGTAGTGCAACCAGAGGATAGGACTATGAATTGGCATCGCACCTTGACAGAGGATCTTGCAATGAAGAATAGGAGTATTGGCTTATATCAGAAGAAGAAGCACCATATCCATATCAATATTATGGAATACCTATGACCCCACATACATCACCTCAGGTAATATCTAGTAACACATCTCCTAGTGTTTTTGCTAATTAGGCTAACAATAATAGTGGAAATAGCACTCAAGGAACTCCCACTAGAAAAAAATTTAATCCATCAGTACCAAAAGTAAACATAATGGTTGGAAATGATATAAAGTTACCGATATTTGATGGAAATGGGTTACAAGACCCTGAACAACATTATTTTCTTTGTGAAGTCGTATGGACCGTGTGAGGGGTTCAAGATGAGGCCATAAAGAAATCCCATATGATCACGAACCTCAGAGGTCATGCACCCGAATGGTACATGAAATTATTGGTGGTTCCCACATGAATCCCTCATAATACATTATATCAAATCCATATGGGATTGATATATGAGTTCAAGAATCCTAAATTTGAGTCGCAGTGCATTACAGAGTTAAAAGAAATTAAATAGCTTCCTACGGAGTCTGTTTGGGACTTCGACTAAATATTCAAAACATTGATGGATAAAGTAAGATTTTAAATGTCAAATTTCCATCACAAATAATGTTTTATTGTGACTATGCTACCACATATTGGTGTCCCATTAATGCAGCAAAAAATTGTATCACAGAGCGAATCTCTTGAGTTTTCGATGAAATTGGAAGCTTCACTAGTAAGGGAAAATAGTGTAGGAATGATGCAAATACAGTCACATATTTCCAACCTTATGTTTCATCTTCAGGATATCAAGAAGGGGAATCAAATACAAAAAGATATCTAGTGTACCTAATGAAAAATTGAAGGCCACCATAAATATTCTTGCCCTGCGTATATGAATTATATTGCATCAGGCACACTGAATCCAATAAATACACAAGGAATGTCGTGGTCTAGAATTTTTCAAACTAGAGGACATATATTGGAAGAATTTTTATATTTACAGAAGATATTAAGCACACTGACATGTCTATATTCCAATTTTGTTGATCAGTAGGACATGACAAGAAATATTGCAAAGCATATCATCTGCTGCAAGAGAAAACAATCGACACATGCCTAATGAAAAAGGACAAACATATGTAGGTTGAGTGAGCTCATGATCAATACCCATAGACTCAATACACTCAATAATAGTTCCTACAGGAACAATACCCTCAACCAAGAGGAGGTGGAATTTTTAGAGGCCGAGTACGAGGAGAAGGATTTGGTCACGGAAGAGGACAAGTAGTATGTTATAATTTTGAACATCCTAGACACTTTTCTAGAGAATGCATGAATCCTACGTCGACCTATTCATATTGTAGCGCATTGGATCACGTTGTTGAAGAATTTCCATAGGTGATTGTGAAGTGGCACGCTAAAAATATGGGAAACTAGAACCCATTGTAGAATGATAATTCGAATATCCAAAATATTTCTGCTAAGCCCCGGGATCCGAACATTTTCATCATGACAAGAGGAGGTGTTGCGACTAGATAAGATCAAGAAGAAATATATGAACAAATTAGAGTGTGACCAACACAACAAAATAATATGCCCTTTGATGTCTAGAAGGGAAAAAAAAATTATTCTTGCGTGCTTGACATGAGTTCATCGAAGTAAATGAAGCATCGACTTCTGTTGCTATACTAAGTGAAGGACCAATATAGGACATGCCTCAAATATTCGAGCAGTTATTTCAAAAGAAAGAGACATAAAAGGTTATTAAAGTGAAATAATTCTTTAAAATGTTTCTAGAATTAATAATAGGTAAAGATATTGTAGTTGAACTACTAGCCTTAATAGAAGAACCTCAAGAAGATGTACGACTAGAGAAGAGTGTTAACCACATCAAGAAAATATTGAAAACTAGTCTTGAACTAAGAATGGTTGTCAAGATAGGAGATTATGACATGGATTATATTATTTTAGACTTGGGTTTTGATGTTAACATTCCTACTAGGAAAACCTGGGAAAGTATGGGAAAGTTGAGACTAGTATGGTCTCATGTCCAGCTAAGATTATCCAATTAGTTGAAGGTGTTTCCTATTGGTCGAATGACTCTAGTTCCTGTCGAGATAGAAGGACTTCACACTTATGCATACTTTGAGGTGATTGAAATTTATGATGACATGAATATGTATCCCATGCTTATGGGGATCAACTTAGCCATTGATAACCAAACTATTATCAAATCCAAGAAGATGATCTTAACTTTTGAATATGAAGAACTAAGGTTAGTCATTATGCACGATCCTCTGGAAGGATAGAGGTATGTCGAGTAGGTAAATAATGAAGACTTAAACCATATCTATAATGTTAATTTTTCAATGGATGATTATGTGAATCTCGCGTCCAATGAAAAACTAAGTTGGTGAAGCGTTAGTTCTCGCACATCGGATTTAGGAGAAGATTTATAGAATTGGAAGAATCAACTCCGTGAAGTATTAATGCAAAGATGCACAAGAATTACAAAATCCATGTGACGGGTAGGTATCGAGGTATGTGATATACCTACCTATGAAAGTTTTCCTAACCTGGAATCTCTTCTAAGAAATTTGAAGAGAAAGTAATAGAACCTAAACAATTGTTAGATTTGGACTTTTTGTTGAATGTTACACCTACAAGATGGTGGGTCTCGCATAAATAGTCTACCTCAAAATGGCCTTTTTTGGAGATTGATGGAACTCCAATTTGGAGAGAAGGTGACATACACTGGTAAAAAATATACAGGATTGACTAATCCTATTGAACATATTGAGTGTTGTCATGCAAAATGGGAGACGTCGCTGCGATAGGAAGGGGTCCATCAATTTATACATACTTTGTACATGTTACCGAGGAATTAGTATACATCGATCAAGCAACGAAGAAGAACAATAGCATGGGAAGAATTAGTTTCCAATTTCACCAATACGTTTGAATTTGTTGATGATCATCCTTTAATTGATGTTTCTCTACAAGTAATCAAGACTAAAATATTTGAATATATTTTTGTGTCGAAAACAAATTTTTATTAGAGCAACATGACAGTCTTGCATTGGATGGAACCCTGTAATATAACAGGTGAAATTGATGACGATGATCAAGGTGACATAAATATTCCTGATTCTGAAAGTACTCATGCGGTGGAGGGATTGGGTATCTTAAGTGACAAGTTTTTGAAGGGCCTTTGAAAATAAAGAAAGTGAATATTGGCTCTCCATCAGATCCAAAGTTTTCCAATATTGGGGATTAGTAGGATGATGAGACCATCAAAAAGATCATTGACTTATTTCATGAGTTTCAGGACTTGTTTCCTACCAATTTTTAAGAGATGAAGGGTATTGTCAGATATATTGGAGAAATGAAGATTCCATTTAAGCTTGACACAAAGTTTGTTAAGCAATGACCATATTGGCTCAATTCAAGGTACAAAGAAAAAATTAAAATAGAGCTAGATAGAATGCTAGATGCAGGAATCATATAACCCATTGAAGAATCCAACTGGATTATCCCCATGGTAGTACAAGATAAGAAAACTACTATTGAAGTGTGTATCTATGTCGACCTTAGAGAGTTGAATGATGCTTGTCTGCATTACCCATTTTCGACCTCATTTACAGATGAATTATTGGAAAGTGTCGAAGGCCAAGAAGTATATTATTTTACTGATGGATCTATGGTTACCATCAAATCATACTTGTGAAGGAAGATCGACACAAGACAACATTTGCGACAAAATGGGAATGTTTCCAGTATATGGTAATGCCTTTTGCACTCAAGAATGCTCCTGTTATCTTTTCTAGGATAATTGTCGTTGCCTTTAAATATTTTATTCATAAGTTTATTGAAGTATACTTTGATGACTAGAAAATATTTGGGCTCGTAAAATACCATATTGAGAGCCTCAAATTGATGTTGGAATGATGCTGACGGTACCAGATTTCCCTTAACTTAAAGAAGTTCATTTTTGTGCCTGTTTTGGAATTCTACTAGGTTATGTGGTTTGTCATGATGGTATATTGGTGGATCCTACTAAAAATTGTGATCATTGTCGACCTACCAACACCCAAGAAAGTAAAATAGTTGCAAACGAATTTGGGACATACATGGTACTATCAAAAACTTATCTGAGGATATGCAAAGGTGACTGCCCCTATGGAGAAATTATTAAAGAAGGATGTTAAGTTTTAGTGGAGTGAACAATTCCAAGAGATTATGTATGTACTAAATAATAAGATGGCTAGCACACCCATATTAGTATTTCCATACTAAAAGAAATATTTTTACGTACATGTCGATGCATATTTTGTCACACTCGGCGTTATACTTGCGCAACTAGGTGAAGGATCTATTAATCATCCCATTGAATTTTCCATTAAGAAATTTTCAACGACAGATAAGAACTATACCATGACATAAAGAGAAGGACTAGCTATGGTATACGTTTTTTGTTGGAAGACTGTTTGGATGCACATGGTGCGAAAGCGATAAGGTTCATAGAAGACTGTGCAGGAGAAAGATGTCGAAAAGTGGTCGACTTGGTCAAAATTTTGTACTTTTAGTCCAAGTTAGTGAGGAATTTAGTTATGTGTGGACCTTTTTGTAAAGGTGAAAGCCTATAAATAGAGTTAGAATTATAGAAGAAAGATCACCATATAAGGCAAAGAGTGAATCTCATCTTTTGTCTGTATTGGGAACTATTTTCTGGGTTTTTTTCTCAGGTTATCGACCAAAGGATGTATTTTGGAGATGTATGTTGACCTGTGAATTAATATAACATGGATGATGTTGAAAAATCTATGCTCTTCTATCTAATATTTTGCAATTGATTTCTTTATGGCTAATCGATCTGAATGATGCGATCTGAATGGTTAAATGTTGCAATCGAACTCCTTGATGTTTTTCTTACGTGAATGATGAGGTGTCTTTGGATAATGAATGAATTCATACTTGTCGATCTCTTTGTTGAATAATAAAATGATGTGATAATAAATCTAATGTGAATGATAATGAGTAGTTTATATTAAAGTGAAAACCCCTTCTGGATCTCTATTTAGTATTACGACAGAGAAATAATAGTTGCACAAGTCCTCTTCATTACTGTAGAAATGTGATTCCTACAACCCTCCCTCAAACATTGTGGGTGAGACATCATCTACTTCACAGGTGTTGTTGGACAGGGTAAAACATGTTTGGGTCGGTGTTTAGGTAGATTAAGTCGAAGGGAGTTGACAACAAGTGAACCCTTGTCGACATAGTTGTGTCAACAAATGGTTCCATTGTAGAGACCATAGTGTGAGGAAGAGGAGGATATCTTGTTGCATCAGATGAAATCCAAGATCCAAGATTGATTCGATCGAAAGGCTCGATAATTCACAAGAAAGGAAAACCAGAACTCCAGATTGTCTGCAAAAGAGTGGTTGGTGTTGGGCCACGGAATTGCGGGTAGATGAAAATGAATCTCGCAAATATGAGACATGGGTTTTGATTGTAACATCCTCATTTACCTGACTCTTAAGTAAATCACCAAACAAAGCCATTTTTTGCGATATACAGCTAGTTCTTTGAGAGGGTATTTTCCAAATTTACTGTTGCGACTGGTTCCAAAGTTGTTAGTAGTTACAACTGTGTTTCAGCTGTTACAGATCACAAGTTGGCGATTTGGTTCCTCATTTCCATGGGAAAATTTTATGTATAAATATGTCATCAATTTCATTGAGAGGGGGGAGGAGAGAAATAAATGTTATGCCATAGGATTTGATCCAGATATGTTGTAATGTTTTCATTCTGATGATACATGCTAGAAGTTTCTTGATTTTGGAGTTGTAGACTTTCATTATGGAGATCCAGCTCTGCTCAGTGGAAGAAGGGACCTCTTCCCTTAGCAGATGTTGGTAGTGTTGATTGTAGGTGTTTTATTTTGTATATTTGTTTATTTTTTAGGTCATGCTTTCATTCATTAGATTTAGCATATTGTTTTTATTATTTAGTTCATTGTTTTCATTAGTTTTATCATAGTTGTTTTCATGTTAATTCATCTTGATAGAAAGTTGGCCAACACAGCATTGCTTCCAGGTTTATGTAGTTAGATCATGTTTCATAAGAATTGATTGTGTTGAAGTGTGATTAGATTTACAGTTTGGATTTATGAATAGGTTTTAGGTTTGATTTCTTTTCAAGAAGGTCTGACCTAGTTTACAAATAGTTTTGATTTCATACAAATAGATAACAGTGTTAGGTAGAAATTGTGCTTGCATAGTTCTTGCACAATAGCTCTGAAATAAAAGACTTCCTCGGGTTGAGAATTTATGTTTAGCACTCTACATGTTAAGTTTTAATTAACTGGCACATAATGGTCCCTAAAAATCCATTCATGTTGAAGTCCCCTTTTTCACTACTTATGTAGTCAACCTTAACATTTTTATTTTCCATCACGACTTCACATATACTTTCCATTTCTTAGTTTCATGTTGGTTCTATCTTTCACTCTGATTCTTCACAATCATTTATTTTGTACTTGTATTGGATGATGTGGAATTCATTAAGGTCCAACTTCTAATGGTCTTGTCCTATCAACTCCAACACATCATCTGGGATCAAGATTAGAGTTTTATAGTGCCCTGGTATCTACATGAATCAACGGCATATTTCCTTGTTCTTAATCATTGGGATTCATCAATTCCTCTTAATTAACAAATATTACGGGTGACTCGACTCCAACACATCCATTTGTACGTATCAAGATGCACTAAGGTATTTTAGAGCTCATTGCCATCAAAGGTGAGTTGCTTCACATTGGTTAACGACATACATTAATGGACGGTAATCCAATGATTTCTTTCTATGCTCGACTTCAGCACATTCATTCGCATGGCAAGAATTGTACCTCGGTTTGTAGCAGTTGAAGATTATGTGATCTAATGTTTTCAACAGTGACTTGCAACATCATTTGTTTTAGTAGTTTTGCAATTCCTTTCCATTTTCATTCCAGCAATTGATTTTCATAATAAGGGAAGGAGCTTTCTACTTTTGTGGTAGAATTCCTCCTCATCAATTGTCTCAGTAGTTAGTCTTACATGCAACCAGCAAAACATAATTTCAAATCAGATTCAACCTCATTCAGTTTCAGCTCTTATATACATCTTTCTTAGCAATAGTTTGGCCTACATCAGATCCAGCAACATCAGTACATTCATGTCAACCAAGGCTTCCATGGAGGTAACACTTGAGGTAAAATAACATGATTATTTATTTATTTATTAAAGATTTAGGGAAATGTCATGAAGAACAACTAGGCATTATCCATTTCCATTTTCCATATAGCATTTTTTTTCCATTTCCATCATTTCTCACTCAATTCTAACACTTCATCATTCACGCACATCCAATTCAAAGTCCTACCCAACATCTCACCAACCCAACTGTCCAAGCATGAAAATAATCAAAGGATACCTTATTGTTTCCACATAAAAATAATGAGGAGAAATAAAGTAGTTGATACACATATTTAAAGAAAAGGATAGGCTAGACACAAGAACCTACAGTAGAAAAAACTATTGTAGAAGCCATTCCTTCATAATCATATGCTCCCATACAATAGGGAAGGAAATGCACTCTGAGTTATGAATTGCTTGGTGATTTATTGATGCACATATTAGTTCACTTCCACACAACTGTTGAAAAGTTAGAGTTGGAATCTTGATACTATGAGTTGATATACAATCAGATTTGCTTTACATATGCTCTCATAGAACTTAAATTCTTGGGTTTTGTTGATTGGAATATAGACATACATGCTTAGTGCCCAAACAAATCTGATCCTTGCTCGTTAAAAATCACGGTCATTTTAAGCTTGGATTATCCATATATCAGTTCTGATTTTTATTGATGCAGCTATCTTCAACAAGTATGCAACTCTCTTGGTGTTTGAAAAATAAATAAATAAACATTAATTATCTTCTCATTCATATTGCATATGTGGTTTCTTGTGCCAAAAGTTCCAGAAGTTGTCATAAGAAAAAGTGCATCCAAGAGCATCAGATACAGGAAATTATGGTGTGCATATTCAACATAGAATGGATAGCATGGGTTCCAAAATCTCCATTGTATATTCAGAATGCTACTACAGTATTATAAGGAAGTTTATGGCAACGTTTGAACAATGTTTGGAATTATTTGAAGTGCTACAAAGCACTCCACAATAAGGGCATAACCAAAGAACATTCTAGCATCCTTCATTCAACCATGAGAATGGATGAAATTTACTGCGGTTTATTGCAATAGAATTTTCCATATCTCTTAAGAGTTATGAATTTGATGTGAAAATGGTTCTAAAACTCTTTTATTTCCCATGAATAATAATTCATGTATTAGAGTTTGGATTGTGAAGATCATCGATATCCTTTTTGGCACTTGTGACATATGGAGGGTCTGCAAATTCTGTGACTGTCAGATGATATTCGAGCAGCTTGGATCATCATAAAAGGAAATTTACAAGTGTGATCTCTTGTTGGTATGAATATTTCCTATGCATTGTCATTTTTTTTTGCAATACATTATGAGCACTTAACAACAACCATGTGGAATCAAAATCGATCTCACACGGTCATTTTTAAATAGCATACAGTCATTTTCAAGCAGCCTAAAATCATTTTTGTAAGCCAAGTATGTGTTTACAGCTAGCACATATATAAAAAAAATTGGATGTTGGGAGTGGTAGTGCAGATACAAGAAAACAAAGTTCCCAAAGTTTACTTGATTTCATGATGGTTATCTAAACCAATGAAAGGAAGGTAAGTTAATGAAAAATGGAATTTGAGAAAAGTTTGCAAATGGATGGACAATGCTCTCACACCAAGTACAATAAATTATCAATATAGAAGTGGGAAGTAGTAGAAATCTTGTGTCATTGCAAAGTGCAGCAAAGAAGTGATATTATCTCTTCCTTTACCTAAGGATAGGTAAAATATTTAGTTTGGGGGAGATTGTGGATAAACAAGAAGCATCTAGTGCAACGTCCTGAAGGTAATTCGTGACATAATACACACAATGATATATATTGCACTTGTCCCTCCTCAATCCATTGGAAATTTGATGGGTCACATGCTCTGTTCAAACCAAGATCCAATCTCATCACCCAAGCTGGAGTCTTAGCTTACAATCATCTATTTTCATTCTAATATCTTTTGAAGGTGATATGACTGTCATTCAATTTTCTCCATCATGGCTCTACATTGACATTAAAACCTATATCCAGTCAACCAGATGAGTGGATGCTGAGAGCAATTTTTGCAGTCAAGTTCATGCTTTTATTTCCCCACGGTGTTTAGCAAAAGTGCAAAAAATTATTTAAGGATATATTGAAAGCCATGATCTAGTTTTTCATGAAATTTTGAGGGACGAAGAATCATGTTAAGAAGAACAAATGTAGTAAGTTTCAGTTCAATCCAGTGCATGGTTCTTGAGAAAATGAGCATCATCACCTACAGCCAATTTCCATTTTTCTCGAAATATGTGATGTGGTTTTCTCTCATTTTTGGTGTGGAGATTCATTAGAATGGTAAATACTTTCTTGAAAAATTTCAGCCCAACCCAGTTTGTATTTTGTGAAATATTGGTTTAGGAAGTTTAGCTGCAACACATTTTTATTCATATTTGTTTACAAAAGTGCAGAAATTGAAATGAGTATATATTGAAATTGGCAAATTGGACTCTCATGATTTTTTGATATAAAATGCATTATATCAAGATGAAAATTCTGGTAAGTTTCAACCCAATCCAATGGACGATTTTTGAGAAAATGACCATCATCACCTACAACCAATTTGCATTTTTCTCGAAATCCATGATGTGGGTATCTCTTTTTTTGGTGTGGAGGTGCATTGGACCTGTAGAAACTTGCCTACAAAATTTCATCCAAACTCAGTTTGTCATTTGGGATAAATTGGTGTAAGAATTTCACTGTTATATTGGCTGCAACACTGCTAAATTCTCCTCCAAATCCTCCGCTAAGCAGCTGCAACACCACCGATTTTTTCACCAAACTATCTGCTAAATGATCTGTAACACCGTAAGAATCTTGCCTTTTTCCCGTTTCACACAGCTGCAACACCATAAAAATGTTTCCTTTTTCCCGTTTCGCGCAACTGCAACACCACAAAAAAATATTGCATTTTCCCATTTTACGTAGCTGCAACAACCTAAAAATATTTTATTTTCCCATTTTGTGTAGCTGCAACACCATAAAAATGTTTCCTTTTTCCTGTTTCGTGCAACTGCAACCCCGTAACAATTTTGCCTATTTTTCCCCCTTCGTGTAGCTGCGACTCCATTAAAATTTTTCCCATTTTTATTATTTTCATAGCTGCAACTCTGCCATATTTATCCTATGTATAGCTGTGACTCCGCTAAAATTTTTCCTATCCTTCTACTTTTCGCAGTTGCAACTCTGCTTGCATAGTAAAATGAAAAGCAATAGGTGAATGAGTTCTTCTGGTTGGATGCTACACAGATATTGGGTTGCATGAGGACATTCAACAAGTTCAGTTTGGGGGTGATGTTGGGCCATGAATTTTTCCATTTATCCATCACTTATCGACATATATTTCATCAATTTTCTTCCCGTTATCACCCATTTATCATTCCATTTTTCATCAATTTGTTGTAACTACGCATAAAACACCATACTACTTCCATTGATGCTTTAAGTGGTTAATAATGATTATTTTCCTTTATCTTTGATGAATTGAAGAATATTATGCATAATTTTACTAATGATGGTTTGTGGAGTGATTTGTCACATATAGAACACTCACAGTTAGCTGTTACAGCCTTAACAAAAAATGCATGTCAGATAAGAACACCTTGAGTCATGTCTCAATTTGTGGGTAGATGAAAATGAATCTCGCAAATATGAGACATGGGTTTTGTGCGTAACAACCTCATTTACTTGAATTCTAAGGAAATTTCCAAACAGAGCCATGGTTTACGATATACAGCTGGTTCTTCGAGAGGGTATTTTATAGATTTACTGTTGCAGCTGGTTCCAAAGTTGTTAGAAGCTACGGTCATGTTTTAGCTGTTACAGATCACAAGTTAGGGATTTGGTTCCTCATTTCCATGGGATAATTTTATGTATAAATATGTAATCAATCTCATTGAGAGGGGGGAGGAGAGAAAGCAATGTTATGCTGTATGATTTGATCCAAATCTATTGTAATGTTTTCATTCTGATAATACATGCTGGCAGTTTCTTGATTTTGGAGTTGTAGAATTTCATTGTGGAGATCCATATTTGCTCAGTGGAAGAAGGGCATTCTTCCCTGAGCAGATGTTGGTAGTGTTGATTGTAGGTGTTTTATTTTGTATATTTGTTTATTTGTTAGTTCATGCTTTCACTCATTAGATTTATCATATTGTTTTTATTATTTAGTTCATGATTTCATTAGATTTATTGTTATATTTTTATCATACTAAGCTAGCATTATGATCTTAGGATCTCTTAATTGAGAGAATAACATGCACAACAATAAAACACAAGAGACAAGAGACACAAAGAATTTTCCTCGGGGAAACCATAAAGGAGAAAACCCCACAACTTCCTCGGAGATAGAATGAGCACCAATGGCAACAATAAAACCCAAAAACATAAAGATGATCTCCACAACTTTTGTCTCTCTCTCTCTCTCACTGAGAGAGATTCTCCTCTCTCACTCATGTGCCCTGATGAGTGAGTGTGTGTGTAATAAATAGAGAGGCTCACTCTCTATTTATATTCTTTCATTCACTTGAAACCCACTCCAACATATCGGCCTCACTTAACAATTGCTTACTAGAGCCGACATCTCTAGGAGTGTGTAATAACCCTAGTTTCCCACAACTTGTGGGGACTTTGCCTCCTCTGACCAACAAGGAGGGTTACCCTTAACACAATGGTGGGTACTATTGCCCCGGCTTACAATGACTCACCTAGGGTCAACTTCTATAGGATAGTCTAATAAGGCCCCACAACTGCAGGGACTTTAATCCTTGACAAATAGGAGGGTTACCCACAGTGACTTGACATGACTTGTTCACATTATAGGAACTCCCAATCAGAACGTCGGGGCATGACATGACTTAATTACAATATAAACACATCCCAGAATAAACATCAAGGTACAATACATAAGATATACAAGTGAATACATTCCGCAGTTACAATTACATCAACACTCCCTCTTGACTAGGAAGGTATTCTCTCGACACAATTTATGAGCACAAGTCTTCTTCTCTGTATCATCTGGATCATCATCAAGTTCTCGTCATCTTCAAGTCATCTTCATCTTCAGGTCATCTTCTTCTTCAAGTCATCTTAATCTGTATCTGGATCATCACTTGATCTGGATCATCACTCGATCTGGATCATCGCTACTAGATCATCATCAAGTCTGGAACATCACTTGATCTGGAGTGTCACTGCTGGATCATCATCAAGTATAGATCATCACTTGATCTGGATCGCCACTGTTGGATCATCATCAAGTCTAGATCATCACTTGATCTGGATTGTCACTGCTGGATCATCATCAAGTCTGGATCATCACTTGATCTAGATTGTCACTGCTGTATCATCATTAATTCTGGATCATCACTTGATCTAGATCATCATCAAATTTGGATCATCACTGAATCTTCATCATCATTACTGCTTCTACTATCTCAATCAAATGGTGCTATCTCTTCATTCTTCTTGTCATAAGAAGTTATACAGAGTCAGCCCTGTAGGCCTACCCTTCATGTAGGTCTTCATCAGTGCTTATATCTAACACTTAAGTTATAATGGCCTGCCTAGCTCTTACATCTAACCTCATCTTGTCAAAAAGGCACACCTAGCACTCACATCTGACCTCATCTTGTCAGAAAGGCCCAGCACTCACATCTGACCATGTGTAAACACATCACGCCAGAATGGATCAGCACTTATATCCGATCATGTGCAAGCACATCACATTAGAATGGCTCTGCACTTACATCTGACCCCATATTGTCAGAAAGGCACAGCACTCACATTAGACCATATGTAAACACATCGCGCCAGAATGGCTCAGCACTTATATCTGACCTCGTCCTGTCAGAAAATCTCTACACTTATATTCAACCATGTGTAAACACATCACATCAAAAGGGATCTCAGTCCCAGACTGAGGATTCCTGGTAACTGACCAAATGCCTCCATTCTCTTAGAGAATGGCAGTTGCCCTTACATATGACCTACTCTTCAGAATGGCCAGCACTCACATCTAACATGGGAGGAACCTAATCCTTTAACCATGAAATAATGGCTCATCCCTTACATCTGATTATGTGGGAACACATCCCTCTATCACATCAGAATGGCTCTCAGTCCTAGACTGAGTTTTCCTGGTAACTGACCAGGCACCTCCATTCCAATAATGGAAATAGCCCTTATATCTGATCATGTAGGAACCAATCCTACAATCATGTCAGAATGGCTCGACACTCATATCTGACGTGGAAGGAACCTAAATCCTCTCACCATGACAGAATGGATCATCCCTTATATCTGACCATGGAAGGAACTTAATCCTCTCCCTTGTCAGAATGGCTCATGGACTCATCACTTCCCTTTGGAGGTAACCTCGATCTGGAGAACAACAAGCTTCTCCATGAAGTACTCAAACTTCACTTTGGTCATTTCTAGCATAGAATCACATCAGGGCTGATTACGTCCAAGGACAACCTGTCTCATCAGCTATGCTAGAAATCCTTCTTTCAAGAGATCTTGGTCTGGATCACTTCTCCTCTCTGCATCATACAAAAAATGTAAGTCAGATCAACCAAATCAAATCGTAGTTTTCAAAAGAAACATACTACCTCCCAAATAGCAAGTGGCAACATATTTTTCCTCAGCTGTACTCAGCGCCATGTAGGACTCCATCCTTCCAAACCAAGAGATCACAATTGATCCCATACTCATCTGTACCCTTTAGGTACCTCACTGCATGATTTACAACCATCAGGTGAACATGTCTCAATGTGTTCACAGCAAAAGAAAATATCTAGTCTCATATTCATCAGGTACATCAAGGAATAAATCATCTGACAATACATCGTGGCATCAACCGTCTCTGATGAAGCATCACTCAATAGCTTCAGGTTTGATGCCATAGGTGTGGTCATGTACTTGCATTCCATCATCCTGAATCTCTTCAGTATCTCTACTACATACTTCCCTAGTCCACACCTCCATGCCTAGAAAATAGTGCATTGACACATAACAGGAGCATCATTGGTCTTCCGTATTCAACCTTGAAGCAAAGGTTGGAATCTGATTTACTCTCAGTAAAGCCTAGAGTCATCAGTAATCTATCCATCCTGTTGTACCATGTTGAACCTAAGGATATTCTATAGTCACTCCCTCTGAAGAAGATCATAATTCTCCCTCTTTCTTTCGTACTCTATGCACTGAAACATTCTGTACCGGAGTGACAAGTAGCTTCCTCTGCTACTAATATTCTATGCATTCATATAGGATCATTCGATACCAAGATCCTCTATCTTGAACTTTCTCAAAAGTTCTTCTCGCACCCATCTGTGAGCTTTTCATCCTCTATAGACTTTCATCTTCAACCTTGTAGCAAATGTTCAGGTCTTTATCAAGATCCTCATGTATGTGTTATCCCATGGGTGTCTTCTGATATCGTACAAGGCCTTCTTTCATTTGCACACATGATTCTTCCTGTCATGTGTATTTCTAGTGGCTACAAATGTCTCTTCATAGTCTATGCCTTATTTTCGTGAGAAGCCTCGTGCTACGAATCTTGCCTTGTATCCCATGATGTTTCCATCTACTGCATGATGGAACTATGAACCTCCCTTCATGTATCGATACTGCATCCTAGACATCATTCTTCTTGAACATTTCTTATTGGTTACTTCTTCATGGTTGGAAGGTTCTGCATCAATGATTTTGTTGCATTCGTCATATTATTCTTCATCTTGAACTGTCGTCACTTGTTCTTCAGAACAAGTCTCATCCTTCTTTGCTTGTAGGCGATTTTACACGATCTTTCCTACAAGTCAAATGAATTATTTGTATGGTTAGAAACATTTCATAAGGTATATTCATAATGAAAAATTCTTATGCATAACTATATGATCATGCAACTACTTTATCCAATACAACATCCATCCATATCTCATAGAAACTTTCTAGATTCCTTCCATCTCTACCAGGACAACATTGAGATTGTGCACTAATCCAATATGTCAGCAAAGAGGTTTCATTCTAGATAAGTAGCAATGGAAAGTTGTATAGCACCATGAGCTACTTACCCATCACATACATATTAGTAGTATTAATGCAAACATTCTATCATGCATAATACATCAACTAAATATAAACAAATGCATAAAAAAGAAATATCATGAAATGACAATTGAATACTTGTCTTTATTTGTTTCGTGGGTAGACTCCTTCTTGAACCTTCAGCTTCATCGTCTTCTTTATTCATAATAGCATCGTTTCTTATCCAAATTCTAAGATGGATAATAGGTTCTTCAAGAGTTGAGATCTTCATATTCCTCATCACTTGAGGGATCTTCTTTCGATGGTGAGAGATTGATCTTCAGTTGCTCCCATCTTCTCATGAGCTTCTTCTTCTTCCTAGAGTCTACTGAAAGTAATCACTTATTCCTTGCATGAATGAATTCCATGATCCTAGGAGGCCATTCAAGATGGCTATCACTACTTCTGCATTCTCCACTTCTACTTCTATCGCTTCAAGTTGTTCTGCATTCTGGATCTTCACATTCTTCAATTGTTTTCTCAAAGCCATCTTCTGATTTATGTTCTTCCCTTCAAATAGCTTGATCAAGGAATCAAATATATATTTTGGTGTCTTTAAGGAAGACACTTGTGGTATAAGGTGATTCATGATTGAATCAACAATGATCTTCTTGGCCTTGACCAAGTTCTTCTTGTGTAAGGCTTTGAGCCTCATCTCCCTCTGGAACTGGAACCTCTCTTCTTATGCAGGTGTCCAATTCATTTTCTTCAGAGAGATCATATACTTCCATGCTTGGAATTTGTCAACTTCACCAAGCTTGTCATCAAGCTGATGTGATAGATCACTTTGAAATGAGAACCTCAAATAAAAATAGCAAAAGATTAGATCTTACATATTTGAGGTGTCCGTCCTGGTTCCGGAGCTGGCTGATATAGTGTTTGTCAAAGAAACCCTAATTTTCAAAACTTGGAATCTTTCAGATCTGATTAGATAGAAAGATATATCTCTTCAAGTTGAGCTGTCCAATGTACTCCTTTTCTAAAAACAGTGGAGGGAAGCTTTCGGAACAGGAAGCCCTAGTTTTCCAATTTCTTCTACAGAAATTCCTGATACTATTTCTGTGGTATCTCTAAAATTTCTGCTCCTCTATCTCTGAAACTTCATACTAAGGTATCCTCACATGTCCCTATTCCAAAACTATAGGTTTCATCAGAATTGGTTTCACCTGTTACAGGATTGTTCAGAATAGAGAAGTTGTATGGACTACCACGTGTCATTGTTTCATCTTTTGGGTAGTATAGTCTGTAATATTTCTGGAACATATTTCAAAATCACATTTGGACCTGTGTAGCTGAAGATATAGCAATTCTCCCTAGGTGTCCTGTTTAGGGATGAATTCTGGAAGAGGCTAGAACCCTAACTTGGAGGGATCATATCTCCCAGAATATAGAGAATCTGAGGCTGAAATTTGGACACAGTGTAAATCATGATTGTATCTTCAGTCTCTACAATTTTCAGCTGCTGATCCTTTGCCAATCCTGATATATAGCGAATATACCAAAACTTATCAGTTTTAGTATTTAGGGTTTTTCCAACTCAGATTCAAACTAGGGTTTGACTTTCCTGGAGTTTCACCCAACCAAAAATATTGATCCAGGTCTCTAAAATTTGATTTTGATGAGGAGCTAAATCCTATGCCAGGCTCACTCAAAAATTTCTCTTCTGTAAGAAGCCCTAATTTCCTGCACCAAAAAATGAAAATGCTTGGAATCGAATTTTGCTTCGACGGAAAGATGCGCCCTTCAATGGAGATTCATCCTAGAATAATTTTGCTGATGGATCATGGAGAGAGACCCAAAAAGTAATAATCCCTACATTCTATAGCTACACAATGTCTTCTTCTTAGGTTAGCTCTGATACCATGTTATATTTTTATCATACTACTCTAGCATTATGATCTTAGGATATTTTAACTAAGAGAATAACATGCACAACAATAAAACACAAGAGACAAGAGACACAAAGAATTTTCCTCGGGGAAACCATAAAGGAGAAAGCCCCGCAACTTCCTCAAATATAGAATGAGCACCAATGGCAACAGTAAAACCAAAAAACATAAAGATGATCTCCACAACTTTTGTCTCTCTCTCTCACACTGAGAGAGCTTCTCCTCTCTCACTAATGTGCCCCAATGAGTGAGTGTGTGTGTAATACAT
>LPNX010582186.1:4428-61569 GCA_001517045.1 Pseudotsuga menziesii | reverse complement strand
CTCTATTTATATTCTTTCGTTCACTTGAAACCCACTCCAACATGTCAGCCTCACTTAACAATTACTTACTAGAGCCGACATCTCTAGGAGTGTCTAATAACCCCAGTGCCCCACAACTTATGGGGACTTTTCCTCCTCCGACCAACAAGGAGGGTTACCCTTTACACAATGGTAGGGACTATTGCCCTGACTTAGAATGACTCACCTAGGGTTGAATTCTCTACGATAGTCTAATAACCCTAGGGCCCCACAACTACAGGCATTTAACCCTTGACAAATAAGAGGGTTACCCACAGTGACTTGACATGACTCAGGTTCACATTATAGAAACTCCCGATCGGAACATCGGGGCATGACATGACTTACTTACATTAAAAACACATCCCGGAATAAACATCAGGGTACAATACATAATATATTCAAGTGAATACATTCTGAATTTACAATTACATCAACATTTATCATAGTTGTTTTCATGTTAATTCATCTTGATAGAACTCTAGCCAACACAACATTACTTCCAAGTTTATTGTCATACCAAAATCTTGTCACCATCATGTGATAAGAGCTTTGACATGCCTACTTGCCCTGAATCCTAGCTCTTGGAGTGGAAACTCATGGTTATCATCAATCTTCTATGAAAATTCCCAGCACCACGCTTGCCCCTTTATCCAGAAGTGGTATCCTTGTTTGCATCACCCATCCCCTGTAGCCCACAAGTAGTGCCACCGCTTATGGCCCTTGGTCCATAAGCAGTTATTACCAGAACCACTATGTCATTGAAGGAGAAACATGGTACCCTAGGTAAAAAGGGAAAAAGAGAAGTTTCTCAAGGCTTCTAAATGATAAGCCTCATGTCCTCCCTTATTCCTATTGTTGTAAGTTAGTTGAGCTCGAGATCCCTCATCCTAGGATCTTAGAGGCCACCTCACCCACTAATATCTCAACCATCCCTATCCATCTAGCCTTATAAATACAAGCTTATGTCCATGGTTGAGGGGGGAGAACTCTTAAGGTAGTGTTATGCTGTTGGATTGATCACTTGGTCCATATCATTGAAGAGCATAGAGAGAGCTAGAGTCGGAGCTTATGGGGATGAGAATTCTTGGTTTCATGGAGATGCATGTCAACACTAAGGCTTGGTTGTAAACTTCTTCATATTTCTTTAATGAAAGTTGATTTCTGTTCCACATATATTGTTGTTGTATTATTTCACATGTATGTTGTTAGATTCCTTAGTCACTAATAGATATTAGTAGATTATATTCTGGTGGTTTCGATATGTTTGTGTGTTAAAGCTTATTACAGGTACACAAGGTAATGATCGAAGCATTACATTCCAGGTATTTACAGCGTCTAGGGAGAGTCTTCAACCTATGTCCTCTATTTGTTCTATATCTAAACCATTCAAACCAGTGGAACACCTTGCTGTCCATAGGAGGTGAAATATTCTAGCTAACAAATCTAGCAACTCCACTGGGGAATAGATATATGTATCAGTTGTTCTGATCTTCCTCAGTTTTACAACTCTTGTCCGAATCCAGGCACCTTCTCCAACTCTCTTCAGTCAGATCTACTTTTTGACTTAATCTATTTGGGTTTGAAACTTCCAGATCTGTTCAAATCTGAGTCATCTCGACCTTTTATGCTCAATCTATCAGCTTTTATCCTGATCTGATCTTTTTCTAACTTGATCTAGCGTTCTCTTTATGTTTTGGATTTTTACAAGGAACTGCGCCTATGCAGTGGATGAGAAGCAGTGCCACCGCCTGAACAGAGTGGGCAGCATGCGGTGCCACCGCCTGTATCCTATTGGCGAGAAGTGGTCTTGGGATATAACTAGTCTTTCGACACCCGAGAAGTGCAGTGCCAGGTAGGAATCATTCCAAGACCTCTTTTTTCTCATTTTTTTTTCAAAAATTAAAAAAAAATTAAAAAAAAAACGAGCCAAAAGCCCCCCCCGGACCCCCCTTGAGCATGTATGAATCCATAGTTATTCTCAAGAATTTTGATTGATGTTGGTCTTTTAAAGATTTATAGTTGGCTTTGAATATAACTTGGTTTTGTCAGATCTCTGATTTCTGTCTTCTTTGATAGAACAAGAAAAGATTTATTTCAATTTTTCTTCATTTGTTATACATGATTTTTGTATGTTTTTTCCTTTTTTCATAAAGTTGTGGAAAAGTACATATGAAAGTTATTGTATGATTTTCTGATTAGTTCATTTGCACTTTAGTTGAAAAATCTGAATACTTTTGTATAATGTTGTAACAATATTTTCTTGCTTTTCATTAGAGGTCTCACTTCTTTTTCAGTTCAAAAGAGAAGCTTTTGTTTGTTTCAGTTAGGAATGGATCATATAAGCAATTTGTTTCATTGTTGTATGGTATTTACTCTATGTTTCAAATAAATTAAACCTCTCTCTCCCTCTCTTAGGTATAATTTCATTGAAGAGGAAAACTTGCATTATCATATAGCAGTGTGCATCTTCTTTAATTTCAAGTTTTCACTCCATGGTTCCACCTAAACGCACAAGATAAAATTAAGCGCTAGCTTAGGTTTAAAATTTTTTAGAAATTTGTGTAATATGTTAGAGATGTGTTCAGGCATCGTTAAATGTAGGAGCTATCATTATTTGTCTGCACTACATCTCGGGACTCGCGTGGTTCTTCCACGTATCGTCGGTATATCGAACGTCCTTTCATGTACCCTTGAGGCATATAGAAAGGTACTTAACGTACTTGATTGTATATAGGAAGGAACCTTGTGAACTGTTCTGCATTAGATAGCACTACTACCGATTTGAACTCCCACGTACCTTATGTATATCGGGAGACCCCACTGGGATACCCTATCCATCTGACTTATCCTTTTGTCCTGTCCTATGAGGTTCCTGACTATTATCCACTCCTTTCACATGTTTGCTTGTTGCTTTTAGTTTGAGTAGCACTTGTTATCTGTACAGTTAGGATTTTTTAGAAGAGAGAGATATTTTGGTTACATAGTTAGGGCTTCACCTTCTGGGACTACCAACCAAGAGACTCCTTTACCAAGCATGTCTTTTGTGTTCCCTCCATATGGGGATGTTGGTCCTCCTCTCATGGCTACATTAAGCCTTCCTAGATTGGCTATTGGATTACCTGTTTGATTATTCTCTAGTCGAGTTATCCCATGTACACTAGTTGCATCTAATCCTAATCCTTCATCACAAGAGCATCAACCTCATGTTGATCCCTCTCCTTTTTCACCAGATGTGTCTTCTCCCGTTTCTACCTCTTCTCCTGTTGAAAGTTGTAGCACTAGTAGTCAGGTGGATAAGAAGAAGGAGAAAAGGAAGATTAAGAAGAAGAAAAACAAACAAACAACCAAGTCTCAACCAATCACTCCTCCCAGTGCGGACAGTGTTGATCTACACACCCAAACACCGCGTAAACCCAAATTGCCTTGTAGGCTTTGCAAGGGTGATCACCTTCTGAAAGATTGTCATGGTTTGTACCTAGTTTTAGAAGAGTGGTCTAAGGTTTCCCGAAAACCGATGTCATCAGCCTCTGGTCATCATACTGATGATCCCCCCTTAACCAATGACTCTGTGGTTAAGAGTAGGAAGAGTAAAGTTAGAAATCCTTGCTTTCTTTGTCAGGACATGCACTTTACTTACCTTTTTCCTCTCATGGATGAAGCTTCTAAGTTGTTGGAATATATTATTGTTTCTCATCAACAGCTTCCAACAAGTTATCGTAAGTTGTCTCTTGAACCCCCATTGGTTGATAAAGTGGTCGATCCAGTTCTAACATCGGTCGATCCCACTCTTTCATTGAAGAGTGAAATTGAAGTGGTCAATCCAAGTCCATCCTTAGTTGATCCCACTCTTATTTTGAAGAGTGAAGTTGAAGTGGTTGATTCGACATCATCTCCACCCAATCCCACTCTTTCATCAGAGAGTGTTAAGACTGAAGTAGTCTCTTTGACCAAATATTCGTCTTGTTCTTCTCTTCCAATAGAGAATGAACCAAAACCTACTAAAGTTTTTATGCTTCGTTCTGATTGTTCTCGACAAGGGGAAATTTTGTCTGTTTCGACAGAACCCTCTCCAAGTAATGAGGTTATTTCCTTTGACTAGAGTAACCTAACAGAGTCTCGTCTTCATTCGAGTGTTCCTTTCTAGATAGTTGTGAATGTTACTGCTAGGCGGATACTTCACACTATTGTTGATGAAGAGGCTTCTTTTAGTATTCTATCCTCAACTTCTTGGCAAGCTTTAGGCTCTCCTCAGCTTGTGCCATCCACAAATCAGATACTGGCTTTTAATCAAAGACCTATCGCACCTTTAGGGACCCTTCCTTACTTGCCTAATACATTAGGAGAGAAAACTATTTGTATCGATGTTATGGTGGTCCAAGGTCCTTTAGATTTCAATATGCTCCTTGGATGCAATTATGTTTATGCCATGAAGGCTGTTGTGTCCACACTCTTTCGAGTTATGCATTTTCCCCATGATGGGAATATTGTGACCATTGATCAACTTTCCTTTGTTACACCTGACCATCGCATTACTCCTAGTAATCAAACTGCCCTGAATGTGTCACTTGTTCTTGTGGTTCCTTCCCCTTCTTCTAGTTAGCTTCTTCCCATCATAGGTAAAATGGGGGGCATGGCTCTAGTCTATGGATATCATAATGGAGCTAAGTCACTAGCTTTTATGAAATAGGGGCAACCTACCAACCTATGGATATCATGTTCAGTAGGAGCAGGTTTGTGAGCATAGTTTACTTTTGGTTTCAAGCTCGTTAAAAAATAAAACCACTCCTTAAGCATAGTTTATCTTTTGGTTTCAAGATTGCATAAAAATGAAACCATGTTCCAAGCATAGTTACCTTATGTTTCAAGCTTGTGTAATAATGAAACAGATCCCCTTCCCTTGAGTTAAGTCTTCACTTTAGTGTTAGAACTTGAACCTTGTTTTCACCTACCCAATTCTTGTTCTTCCTACCCCCCTGGTGAACATTTTCACATTAGTAACTAGGTTTTTAGGTTGGGTATGGAAGAAGAATCAGCGTTAAATGAAATGAATCTTGGGGGCATGTCGAGCCGCTAGCAACCATGCTAGGGGTAAGCTTCGCTAGCAATCATGCTGGGGGCAAGATTCCAACCTCTGTATATCATGTTAATGGGATTTTTCAAGCATAGTTTACCTATTGGTTTCAAGCTTGCGTAAAAATGAACCAATCCCTGAGCATTCTTTCAACTAATCTTTGAGCTCGTTAAAAACAGTAAGATGGTGTTGAGCTTACTTTTCATTTGTCCTGCTCTGGTTAAAACATGAAATTTGGTTTGAGCTTAGTTTATTACTTTTTCGTGCTCTGGATTCAAACATGAAAAAGGTTCATGGAGTCCTCTTTTCACCTCTTTTTCTGGCTCCTTAAATACGAAAAGGTCGTCGATTCTATTTCCGATTCTTTCCAGGCTCATAAAATATAACATTGTGTAAAGAAACCTCATGGAGTTCTCTTTAAACTCTTTTCAGGCTCCTTAAATACAAAAATATTGTTGAGCACTTGTCTCCTTCATACTTGTAAAAGTATTTGAAGAGTCATCCGTCCGACGGTAGGTTATCTCTTTTTCGGTTCGGATAGGACTATTTACGAAAAAGGAACACTCCAGCCAATCATGACTAGAAGAGTTCTCTAAGGTATGATTTTATACTTTTTCAAGCCTTAGAGACTAAATCATACGATAAAGGACCCTTTGGATTTTTCTTCCGTATTCGTTCAGACTCTCTAAACATGAACAATACCTAGTTTTCTTTCGGTGGACTCGTTAAAATTAAACATTGAAAGACCCATTTTGGGAACGAACCCCTCCTCTCTTAGGTTCGTAAAACATATGAGTCTGGATTTGTCTTTTGACAAGCTATATTGAGTGCTTGTTGCCCTCTTTGAACTCATAAAACCAAAAAGAGGCACTCATCAATCATGATGGGGGAAATGGGAAGGGAATCATTTTGCAAACAATGGCAGTTGTTTGTCGTTACCTTTGAACATGGCACTTGTCTGCACAATCATTTTAGTCAATTGGGTATTCAGCTGATCTCCATGACGATCCACTTTCATGAGTCATGTCACTCCTTTGA
Organism: Pseudotsuga menziesii; assembly: GCA_001517045.1. Taxonomy (NCBI): domain Eukaryota; kingdom Viridiplantae; phylum Streptophyta; class Pinopsida; order Pinales; family Pinaceae; genus Pseudotsuga; species Pseudotsuga menziesii. The sequence continues at coordinate 55,439 of LPNX010582186.1, read as the reverse complement.
GTCTTTCAAAAGAATGCATTATCCACTATCGCATTGTGTGTATGTCCCATTCAATCATGCTGCCAGGTATTTTTATCATGCCACCTGATGTTCAAAAGGGATTTGAAGAAGTTTTACCTCTGCAGTCTACACAGTCTTTGTGTCAGTATCTTTGAGTCAATCATATGGTTACTACATTCACATCATTCCATAACTATGTTCCAAGTTTTGTGTCATCGATGTGGGACTCATCATGGCCCTCCTTCAACGAGACTATTCCTGTCGACATCATCTTATTTTTTGGGAAATAGTCTTAGAAACAATATTTAGTACCTTGAGATCTATATACCTTAATGACAGATTCTCTTGCTCTCAACATAGGTTCACATCATTGACCTTTGATCGATAGAGTCGACTGGGTGTTCGACATCAGGACATCTATTCACACTTAGTAGATTGTACTAGAGTACCTTGGGAATCATTGACATTAATGGTGATCTCCCTCGCACTTGTTAACAGTTCACATAATTGGACGATAATCGAGTGGTTTCTACCATATTCGACTTCAGATCATTGTAATCACATAGATAGAATCGTACTTTGTGGAAGACGAGACGAAGACCCTAGGTGTTAGTTTAAAGCGCTCATTGCTTTTCCCTAGGTTGCGATGGAGTTTTTGTATATCTAGCATGGATCCACATTTGTATGGTCATGGCTATGGTCAAATTTGCATTTGTATGACATAGATATATGTTGCATGTCTGGTAGCTATGTCCAAGTTTGATTCCTCTATCACATGGATCTACTTTGTATTCTAGTAGCCATGCTTGTTTATTCCTCTAATGGATCTGTCTTGTATTGGTCTACAGCCATGAGTTTGGTTACTTGTGTCTATGAGTCAACATACTGATGTACTACAGATTCCTACTTGACAACTTGCTCCGATCGAGCCGACATTTTCATCTCATGACAACGACTTGTTCTCTCAAAGCTCTCGTTTATCATATCCCTCCAAGACTCATGATTTGGGGGGTATCATGTTATACCAATATCCTATCACCATCATGTGATAAGAACTTTGACATGCCTACTTGCCCTAAATCCCAGCTCTTGGAGTGGAAACTCATGGTTATCATCAATCTTCTATGAAAATTCCCAGCACCGCTCTTGCCCCTTTATCCAGAAGTGGTACCCCTGTTCACACCGCCCATCCCTTGTTGCCCACAAGTGGTGCCACCGCTTATGGCCCTTGGTCCATAAGTAGTTATTACCATAACTTCTCTGTCATTGAAGGAGAAACACGGTACCTTGGGTAAAAAGGGAAAAAGAGAAGTTTCTCGAGGCTTCTAGATGATAAGCCTCGTGTCCTCCCTTATCCCTATTGTTGTGGGTTAGTTGAGCTCGAGATCCCTCATCCTAGGATCTTAGAGGCCACCTCACCCACTAATCTCTCAACCATCCCTATCCATCTAGCCTTATAAATACAAGCTTATGGCCATGGTTGAGGGGGGAGAACTCTTAAGGTATTGTTATGCTGTTGGATTGATCACTTGGTCCATATCAATGGAGAGCATAGAGAGAGCTAGAGTCAGAGCTTATGGGGATGAGAATGCTTGGTTTCATGGAGATGCATGTCAACACTAAGGCTTGGTTGTAAAATTATTCATATTTCTTTAATGCAAGTTGATTTCTATCCCACATATATTGTTGTTGTATGATTTCACATGTATGTTGTTAGATTCCTTAGTCACTAACATAGATTAGTAGATTATATTCTTGTGGTTTCGATATGTTTGCATGTTGAAGATTATTGCAGGTACATAGGGTAATGATCGAAGCATTACATTCTAGGTATCTACGGCATCTAGGGAGAGTCTTCAACCTTTGTCCTCTGTTTGTTCTGGATCTGAACCATTCAGACCAATGAAACACCTTGATGTCCGTAGGAGGTGAAATATTCCAGATAACATTTATGTAGTTAGATCTTATTTCATAAGAATTGATTCTGTTGAAGAGTGATTAGATTTACAGTTTGGATTTATGAATAGGTTTTAGGTTTGATTTATTTTCAAGAAGGTGTGACATAGTTTACAAACATTTTCAATTGCATGCAAATAGCTAATAGTGTCAGGTAGAAATTGTGCTTGCATAGATCTTGCACGATAGATTTGAAATAAAATACTTTCTCGGGTTGACAATTTATGTTTAGCACACTACATGTTAAGTTTTAACTTAACTGGCATATAGTGGGCCCAACATTTTGGCACCATTGCTGGGGAAGTTATCAATGGTGCAAGAGTACATCTTACATTGTTTTGTAGATGCATTGTTAATGTAGGGCATGTAGGTTGCATGATTACTTTTTTGTTCATTGAATTTTATTTGAGTGTATTTTTCTTCCTTTCTTCTTTCTTGGCATTCAGTTTTATTTCATTTTCAATCTTTGGAGCATAAATCTTATCATTCCCCTTAGTGGTGTTGTAAGCACCACCCATTCTACTAACAAGTTGACAAGAACATTCGAAGGAGGAGCCTCAAGATAGCACACAAAGAATCTAATGAAGAAATGGTAGGTAAGAAAGATGCAGAAGTTGTTACCTTCAAATTTCCTATCAGAAATTTGAGAGGAGTGTCACCAACGAAAGGAATTCCCCCATGTGTTCTACCAAATTTCCATGGTTTGGAAAATGAAGACCTTGATGTATTTTTATTTCAATTCGAAATACTTTGTAGAGGATATGGTTATTTCTCTAATGATCAAAAGTTGAATGTGTTTCCCCTTACTCTAAAAGGAACAACCCTCTGATGGTTCATGAGCCTCGGTGGGAATTATATACAAACTTGGGAAGACATTAAACATGTATTCTTGAAAAGGTACCAAGATTATTGTAGGGTAAATGAAGACATCTTCGAAATGACACAAGGAGAAGAAGAGAGTCTGGAGGAATACATAGAACGCTTTCAATATAACCTCCAAATATCCAAACAAAGGAAACTAGGGAAGGAGATCTTAAAAACACTTCTACTCAAGGGAATCCAAGCAAAACATTTAGAAATATTAGATCTGATGGGAACAGGTAATGTATTTCAGTTAGAATATGATGATATTTGTGAGTTATGTAGAATGTATTCAAGAGGAAACTTCAAGACCGGTAAGAATTCTAAGGAACTTTTATCTTTATTTTTGAAATATGCTGCAAAAACAAGAGTTTTACGAGCTGAAATCAGTAACATATTTAAAAATTCTAATGTTGATATCAATGATTCACTAAATTCAGAATTGGTTGTTTTTCAGGTTAAGGAAAAGCATGAGGAATTTGAAGAAACAGTTTGTCCTTGGTCTCAGAAGAAACATCTTGCAATGGATTGTCCTTTGGATAGTCTCACAATTTTTGGCATATGTGATTTGAATCATTCAACAGATCATTGTCCCTCCTTACCAAGGATGAAAGAAACATATCAAAGAGATCTAGGAGTTGTAGCCAACTCATTGCAACAGCCATGGAAACCATGGCCTACATGTATAATTCAAAATTATATCCCTCCATTTTCTTACTCTCATACTCAATCATTGAATACTCTTCCACCATGGCAGCTGTTGCAGCCTCAATTTAACTCTTGCCTACCTTATCCACAAGGTTGGAATGGCATATATTATGATCACAAAATTACAGTAATTAGGGAAGATGAATGAAGGATCCACAGGAAAATGAGCCAACGATTATTGAACCCTTCAAGTTTGAACTTGGGAATGAATTTGTTAGCTGCACCACCCAGCTATGACTGATTACTGTCAGCTACAATAGTGAGATGCAACACCCAGTTGTGATTGATTACTGGTAGCTGTAACAATGAGCTGCAACACTAAGCTGTGACTCATTACTGTCAGTTGTAATAGTACGCTGAAACACCCAGTTGCGACTGTATTTTAGGTTAGAATTTATGAATTTGAGATACGTGTGTGTTGCACATCATGATATGTATTTAGTTTTCATTTATATATAACACATCCATAAAAATGCACATGCTTTACTTCAACATTATATCATTTTTAAGAGTTGTAGCTGCGGCTACAACAGAGTGTATAAGTCAATCTAGGCTCAATGCTTGGAATTTTTTTGTATGGTTTTGTGATATATTTAAATTTACATCATTAAAAACATTCACACCTATTTCGGTCACTTTTGGGAGGTCAAATTTCATTTATTAAATTTTGGGTGGCATTTTGGCTTGAAACGTTGACTGAAACATAGTCGCGACGATCCGTTTTTGGGAGACCAAATGGAATTATTTTTGAAAAACTTTTACATCCCAAGTATCCCTTTGAATCTATTTTCCAAAACAATTTCAATTTTTAATATTGGGTATCAAACAAACAATTTATGGCCAAAATACTAACGAGGTGTCAAGTAGGAAGCTTAGGAACATAGCTAGGATAGTCAATTTTTGGATTCCTTTTTTGACATATCCTGCAAACCTATTTCATTGGTATATTCCCATATTAATATAGTTTACAACACAATTTGAATCACTCCATTTTAATACCGTATGAAAATTGTATGACCAAAATACCACTGCCTATCACAAATCAGCATTCCTATAACTCTGTTTCCTATACTGTTCATTGGCTTATTTTACCCATCAATTCTTATTGGATTCATAACATGTTTTTAATGGAGATACCTACATGAATATACTTTCATCTCCAATTGTAATCACGTCATTCCATTATCAAACAAAAAATTTAATCCTAAAACCGTGATTGTTGGTCTAGTCCAGAATTTGAAAAAACACCTTGTCATGCAGGCTGTTACTGAGTGATTTGGAACATCATTACATATAATTTTTAAAACTTGTTTCTAAGGGAAATATAACTATGAATTTAATTTTATTTGGATTTGGAATCACTTAAATTGGACAAGGAATGAAGAAGCTATGATCAGAATACTATTGGTGAGTCCAGATGGACTTTTCTCTCCCGCGGGTATAAAATGGATTTTGCTTTGTTCATTTTTCTTTGGATTTTTTTATAATTAATTTCTTGTTTTTTTTTTATAAGTGTTGAGTGAAGAGAGACCAATCATCTCTCTTCTTCCATCATCTCATGTTTTATTGCAAACAAGTGCTAGGTTTTTGCAGGTCCTTGGAAGAAAAAGATCAATACATGCACGAGTGAATTTTGAAGACTTTTTCTCAATTTGAAAATGGATTGAGAACATAAAAAATGGAGATATTGATGTGAAAAACATATAGAGATAATTCAATTCCCATTGCTATATGTCAATAATCCTTTTAAGACAACATTAAGCTCATCACACTTGTCATACCAATTTCTACCAAAAGAAACCTCTCAAGAAGCCAATTGTGCTATGGTAGATTCATTCACCCTCCTCACTTCAAAACCATAAAAATCCATTCATGTTTAAGTCTCATTTTTCACTGCTTATGTAATCAACCTTAACTTTTTTATTTTCCATCACTACTACATCACGACTTCACATATACTTTCCACTTCTCAGTTTCATGTTGGTTCTATCTTTCACTATGATTCTTCACAATCATTTATTTTGTACTCGTATTGGATGATGTGGAATTCATTAAGGTCCAACTTCCAATGTTCTTGTCCCATCGACTCCAACACATCATCTGGGATCGATATTAGAGTTTTATAGTGCCCTGGTATCTGCATGAATCAATGGAATATTTCCTTGTTGTTAATCATAGGGATTCATCAATGCTTCTTGATTAACAAATCTTACAGGTGACTCGACTCCAACAAATCCATTCGTACCTGTCAAGATTCACTAAGGTACTTTAGAGCTAACTATCATCAAAGGTGAGTTGCTTCACATTGGTTAACGACATACATTAATGGCTGGTAATCTAATGATTTCTTTCCATGATCAACTTCAGCACATTCATTCGCATGGTAAGAATTGTACCTCGGTTTGTAGCAGCTGAAGATTATGTGATCTAATGGTTTCAACGGTGACTTGCAGCATCATTTGTTTTAGTAGTTTTGCAATTCCTTTCCATTTTCATTCCAGTAGTTCATTTTCATAATAAGCAGAGCTTTCTACTTTTTTGGTAGAATTCCTCCTCATCAATTGTCTCAGCAGTTAGTCTTACATGCAACCAGCAAAACATCATTTCAGATCAGATTCAACCTCATTCAGTTTCAGCACTCATATACATCTTTCTTAGCAATATTTTTGGCCTACATCATCTCCATCAGCATCAGTACATTCTGTTGAATTATTATAACTTAGAAGAATATTCTATATGTATTTTTAGTGGAACCTGATGTTCCTACCAGGAGAATCACTTGTATTTCCTTATACCCCAATGTTTCTAATCGGGAGAACTAATAAGAGTCATGAGGAAGTATCCTCCATTGTAAGTTGGGTCATTAGTACCCCAGTTGTGGATACTCAAGCCTACAAGATTAAATTAGGATTACTCAAGCCTACATAAGTGAAATAATTATTAAGTGAATGAAAGAATATAAATAGAGGTGAGGTGCTTCTCATTTGAGACACACACGCCCACTTGTGTAGCGCATGAGAGAGAGAGAGAGAGAAAGAGTTGGAGAAGAAGGAGGATCAGTCTTTTGGGTTTTACTTTTTATCTTTTTGGGGCATCTATATTGAGGAAGCTTTTGCTGGGTTTTTCTCATTAGGTTTTTCCCAAGATAAATCTTTGTGTTCTTTTTCTGGTTTTGCTTGTCTATCTTTCAAAGATATTTTGGCTTATGGTTATGCTGTTATGATGCTAAATGTTTTAAGATCTAATATAACCATTAAAATTCAACATAGTATTAGAGACACCGTAAAAGAAGACACTATGCAACTGCAAAAGCTAGGGATTCTTAATTTTTTGGTCTATATCCACAATCCATCAGCAAAAGAAGCCTAGGATGACTCTCCATTTAAGGGAGCATCTTTCTGTCGAAGCAGAATTTGATTCTAGGCATTTTCAGTTCTTGCTGTGGGAAATTATGGCTTTTTACAAAAAATGAATTTTTGAGTGAGCCCAGCATAGGATTAATCTCCTCATCAAAATCAAATTTTAGAGACCTGGTTCGATATTTTTGGTTGGGTGAAACTCTGGGAATGTCAAACCCTAGTTTGACCCCAGGCCTAAAAACCCCTAAAATACTGAAACTAATAGTTTTGGTATATTCTCTATATATCAATATTGGAGAAGGATTAGGTGCTAAATATTTCACAGGTCAAAGATAAGTTCATTATGTACACTTTATCCAAGTTTTAGACTCATATTCACTATATTCTAGGAGATATGATTCCTCCAAGTTAGGGTTCCAACCTCTCCCAGGATTCATCCCTAGACAGGACACCTGGCAAGAATTGTTATATCTTAGGATACAAAGGTCCAAATGAAATTTCATAAGATGTTCCAAAAATTTCATAGACTATAATTTCTATGGTTATAATTTCATACCCCAAAGATGAAACAGTGACACGTGGAAGTCTATACAATTTCACTCTTCTAAACAGTCCTGAAATGATCCACCTTGGGAAAATGCACATAAGTTACAATTGGTAAAACCAATTATGTGCAAACCTGTGGTGTTGGAAATAGGACATGTGAGGCTACCTCAAGTATTAAATTTTACACATAGAGGAGAAGTACATTATGAGATACCATAGAAACAATATCAAGAGTTCTACTGAATAAACTGAAGAAAACTAGGGCATCAGATATTTTGCAATTCTGATCATAGTTTTAGGAATATGAATATGTTTTTCAGCTTGCCTTCATGAGGCACATATTTCTATCCAATTATATCTGAGATATTCCAAGTTTTGAAAATTAGGGTTCCTCTAACAAACCCTAGATCAGCCAGATCCAGAACTAGGAAGAAAATCTCAAACCGGTAATATCTAATCTTTTGCCATTTACATTTGAGGTTCTTATTTCAAAATGACCTAGCACCTCATCTTGATGACAAGCTTGGTGAAGCTAAAAAATTATGAGCATGGAAGCATAGGATTTTACTGGTTCTTGAAGAAAAATGAATTGGACACCTACATAAGTGGAGAAATTCCAGTTCCAAAGGGAAATGAGGATAAAGCCTTACATAAGAAGAAACTCGACTCAGAATAAGAGAAGAGAAGATGTGAGCAACTAAAGATCAAGTGCTCACGATTCAAAGAAGATCCTTCAAGTGATGAGGAATATGAAGAGCTCAATTCTTGAAGAACCTTTTATGCATCTTATCTTTTGGATAAGAAATTCTGAGCATGGAAGCATAGGATTTTACTGGTTCTTGAAGAAAAATGAATTGGACACCTACATAAGTGGAGAAATTCCAGTTCCAAAGGGAAATGAGGATAAAGCCTTACATAAGAAGAAACTCGACTCAGAATAAGAGAAGAGAAGATGTGAGCAACTAAATATCAAGTGCTCACGATTCAAAGAAGATCCTTCAAGTGATGAGGAATATGAAGAGCTCAATTCTTGAAGAACCTTTTATGCATCTTATCTTTTGGATAAGAAATGATGATTTCATGAATGAAAAAGATGATGAAGCCAAAGGATCAAGAAGGAGTCTACCCATGAAACAAATAAAAGATAAGTATTCAAATTTAATTTCATGATATTGTTTTTTATTCAGTTGATGTGTTATGCATGATAAAATTTTTGCTTTAATGATAGTATGCATGTGATGAGTAAGTAGCTCATGGTGCTATACACCTCTCCATTGCTACTTATCTAGAATGAAACCTCCTTGCTGACATATTGGATTAGTGCACAATCTCAGTGATGTCATCCGAAAAGTTTCTCTGAGATATGGATGAATGTTGTATTGGTTAAATAGTTGAATGATGCGTCATTATGCATATGTTCTATGAAATGGTTCTAACCATGCAACTGGTGCATTTGAATTATAGGAAAGGTCTTGTACAACTGCCTACAAGAAAAGAAGGATGAGACTTGTTTCGAAGAACAAGTGATGACAATTCAAGATTCACTCCAATAAACATGAATCTGAAGCTCCCAGGCTTAGAGACACTATGATGGAAGAAAGATCTTTAGAGTGGTAGATCCACCTCGAAGGATGAAGACCACAATGAGTACAAGAGATAACTCAAGATGAAGAAAATAATGGCGAGACTTCCAAACCAAAGTAAGAGACCTCGGACACACTCTAGTTGTGTAACATAGTTGGGTGACATCATTGATGCTAACCTTTTCGGCTATGAAAGAAGTTATGATCAAAGAGTAACAGTCAATCATGGGGAATGATGTCTACGATATGGTTTCGAGACCTGAAGGGAAGTCCGCAGTATCTTCTATATGGATCTACCAGAACAAGTGTACAAAGCAAGGTTCATGGTTTGCCTCAGAAATAATAGACTATGACATGACATACTCTATTGACCAGACCCACTAGAAGTATATATCAAGCATAGAACCACCTGTATAGAATGAAGAGGGAATGTGATACTCCACCTCAGGGGGAGTGACTACAGAATATCTCTAAGTTTGGAATGGTATGACATGATGGACAACTTCCTGATGGATCAAGAATTTACCAAGAGTAAAGTGGGTTCCAACCTTCAAGGTTGAATGCAGAAGACTAGGATATGTTGATGACCTGACAAGATGAACTCATGGAAGATACTATGATGAAAGAATACTAGAATGATGTTTGGGATATAGTAATCAAACTAGAAAGAAAAAATGTGGTATATTCCAAATGGATTTACAAGATAAAATATGTTGCTGATAGAAGTAAGGCAAGACTTGTGGCTAGAGGTTTCTCTCAGAAAGAGGGAATTAATTCTGAAGAGACACTTGCTCCAAGAAGCAAGGTACACTTCCTTCAGAACTATCATGGTACTTGCATCCATGATGAAGTGGGACTTACACCAGATGGATGTGAAGACAACCTTCGTAAATGGTGTGATTAAAGAATAAGTATACATAGATCAACCACAAGGATTTGAAGTTGAAGACATAAAGAATCATGTATGCAAGTTGAAGAAGGCCATGTATGGCCTGAAGCAAGATCCCAGAGCTTGGTATGGAAGGATAGATAATTTCCTGATGAGCATGGGATTTACCAAGAGTAAATTCTATTCTAACCTTTACTTCAAGGTAATAGAAGATGAACCTATCATACTATTACTATATGTGGATGATTTATTTCTGATAGAGAATGAGAAACAGATTAAGGAAAGCAAGAAGAATCTCACTGAATAATTTGAGATGAAATACCTTGGGTTAATGCATTATTTCCTAGGTCTAGAAGTATGGCAAAGTTCGGAAGGAATCTTTCTCAATCAAGGAAAGTATGCAGTAGAAATCCTGAAAAGATTTGATATGTTGGAATGTAAAGCCATGGCCACACCCATGGATTCCAACCTGAAGTTGTTAGCTGATGACTCATCATAGTTAGTGGATGTGACTCAATACAAACATATTATTGGGTCATTGATGTATCAAACAAATACCAGAACAGACATTTTTTTTGCTGTGAACACCTTGATTCAATATCTAGTTCAACCTAAGTGGGTTCACCTGATAGTTTCAAAACATGTGATGAGATATCTGAAAGGGACTATAGACTTTGATCTATACTATGATGGAAACCATGATTATAGATTGTATGGCTATATAGATGCAGATTGGGCTGGAAGTGTCTCAGATAGTAAAAGCACATCAGGTGGATTCTTTTGTCTAGGATCTTCTATGATTTCATGGTTTAGCAGGAAATAGTCCAGAGTTGCTCTTAGCACGGCTGAAACAAAATACATAGCAGCTTACTCTGGTATTTGTGAATCCATATGGCTTCGGAAGCTGATGTCATGTCTCTTTGAACTAGATAAGGATACTACAATGATTCTATGTGATAACCAGAGTTGTATAAAGATGAAAGAGAACCCTTTGTTCCATCGAAGCACATAGAAATATGGTATTTCTACATACGAGATAAGATATAGATGATGATGTTTCAGTATTCCCATACTGAATATATAGATGATGTTTCAGTATTTACATACTGTAGATGCAGATGATGGTGATTCAGTATTTCTATACTGAAGATAGAGATGATGATTCTTTCAGTATTTCTATATTGAAGATATAGATGATGATAGTTCAGTATTCACATACTTAAGATATATATGATGATGTTATAAGATGATTATTCAACACTGATGTGTTAACAAAGCCTCTGGTTAGGGTAAAGTTTGAACACTTTCGAGACAAGCTTGGTGTTGTTCGGAAAGACCTTCCTCGAAAGGGGGAGCAGTGATGTTGTAGTGGGATTGTATCATCCGTGGACACTTGTCCTAAAGTGATCCAATGACTTCAATCCTAGAGAATTAAGATGGATTGTATCATCTCGGGACATTTTTCCAAAATGAATCCAGTGAATTCAGTCCTCGATAATGAAGTGGGATTGTATCATCCCTGGACACTTGTCCTAAAGTGATCCAGTGACTTCAGTCCTCGAGAATGAAGAGGGATTTTATCATCCTGGAACATTTATCCAGAATGGATCTGGTGACTTTGGTCCTCGAGAATGTGGTGGGATTGTATCATGCTTGAACCTTGGTTTAGAATGGATCCAGTGACTTCGGTCCTCAAGAATGTGGTATGATTGCATCATCCTTGAACTTCGGTTCAGAAAGGTATCTGGAGGCTTCCATCCCTGAGAATGTGGTAGGATTGCATCATCCTTGAACTTCGGTTCAGAAAGGTATCTGAAGGCTTCGATCCCTGAGAATGTGGTGGGATTGCATCATCCCTGAACTTCGGTTCAGAATAGTATCTAGAGGCTTCGGTCCCTGAGAATGTGGTAGGATTGCATCATCCTTGAACTTCAATTCAGAAAGGTATTCGAAGGCTTCAGTCCCTAAGAATGTGGTAGGATTGCATCATCCTTGAACTTTGGTTCAGAAAGGTATTCAAAGGCTTTGGTCCCCAAGAATGTGGTAGGATTGTATCATCCTTGAACTTCCATTTAGAAATGTATCCAGAGGCTTCGGTCCCAAAGAATGTTGTAGGATTGTATCATCACTGGACTTAGGTCGATCCAAAGACTTTCGTCTTCGTGTTATGGATTGCAGGTTGTTGCTGATGATGATGTTACTAATTAAAAGATCAGAGTGTGATGATGATGATGTACTGATCAAAATATCAAAGTGTGATGATGATGACGTACTGATCGAAAGATCAGAGTATGATGATGATGATGATGTACTGATCAAAAGATCAGAGTATGATGACGATGATGATGCTGATTGAAATATCAGAGTGTGATGATGATGACATACTGATAAAAAGATCAAAGTGTGATGATGATGATGTAATGATCGAAAGATCATAGTATGATGATGATGATTATGTACTAATAAAAAGATCAGTGTATGATGAAAATGATGATGTTGATTGAAAGATCAGAGTATGATGATGATGTTACTGATTGAAAGTTCGAAGTATGATGATGATGTTGCTGATCAAAAGATCAGAGTATGATGATGATGATGTTGCTGATCGAAAATTCAAAGTGACTATGATGATGATGATGATGATCAAAAATTCAAATTTTTGAAGATGTTGTTGTTGATCGAAATATCAAAGTGCTGATGATGATGTTGTCGATCCAGTAGTCAAAGTGTTGCTGCAGCTAAAATTAAAGATGAATACTATATGATGTTGAAAAGCTTCCAATGATTTATAGATGTATCACCTTGATGATGTTGATGATTCCTTCTCTCACTCCTACTGTTGTTGTTGTTGATGGTGTTGTAGAATACCCTTCTCGTTAAGGGGGAGTGTTGAATTATTGTAACTTCGAATTATATTCTATATGTATTTTTAGTGGTCCCTGATGTTCCTACCGGGAGAATAACTTGTATTTCCTTATACCCTGATGTTTCTAATTGGGAGAACTAATAAGAGTCATGAGGAAGTCTCCTCCATTATAAGTTGGGTCATTAGTACCCGAACTGTGGTTACTCGAGCCTACATAACTGAATTAATTATTAATTGAATGAAAGAATATAAATAGAGGTGAGGTGCTTCTCGTTTGAGACACACACACTCACTTGTGTAGTGCATGAGAGAGAGAGAGAGAGAGAGAGAGAGAGAGAGAGAGAGAGAGAGAGAGAGAGCTGGAGAAGAAGGACAATCATTCTTTTGGGTTTTACTTTTTATATTTTTGGGGCATCTATATTGAGGAAGATTTTGCTGGGTTTTTCCCATTAGGGTTCTCCCAGGATAAATATTTTTGTTCTTTTTGTGGTTGTGCTTGTCTATCTTTCAGTGATCTTTTGGATTATGGTTATGTTGTTATGATGCTAAATGTTTTAAGATCTGATATAACCATTAAAATTCAACACATTCATGTCAACCATGGCTTCCATGGAGGTAACACTTGAGGTAAAATAGCATGATTTTTTTTATTTATTAAATATTTAGGCAAATGTCATGAAGAACCACTAAGCATTATCCATTTCCATTTTCTATATAGAAATTTTTTTCCATTTCCATCATTTCCCACTCAATTCTAACACTTCATCATTCACACACATCCAATTCAAAGTCCTACCCAACATCTCACCAACCCAACTGTCCAAGCATGAAAATAATCAAAGGATACCTTATTGTTGTCACACAAGAACCAACAATAGGAAGTCTTGTTGCTGCCACATAATAATTAGCAGTAAGAAAAGAATCCTTGCTACTGCCACATTAAAACCAGCAATATGAAGTCTTGTTGCTACCACACAAGAACCAATAGTAAGAAACGGTGCTCTATTGCCACATTAAAATAGTGAGGAGAAATAAAGCAGCTGATACACATACTGAAAGAAAAGGATAGGCTGGACACAAGAACCTACAGTAGAAGAAAATTGTGTAGAAGCCATTCCTTCATAAGAGTATGCTCCTATACAATAGGGAGGGAAATGCACTCTAAGTTATGAATTTCTTGGTGATTTATTGATGTACATATTAGTTCACTTCCACACAACTATTGAAAAGTTAGAGTTGGTATCTTGATACTATGAGTTGATATACAATTAGATTTGATTTACATATGCTCTCATAGAACTTAAATGCTTGGGTTTTGTTGATTGGAATATAGACATACATGCTCACTTCCCAAACAAATATGATCCTTGCAAGTTAAAAATCACGGTCATTTTAAGCTTGGATTATCCATATATCAGTTCTGATTTTTATTGATGCAGCTATCTTCTACAAGTATGCAACTCTCTTGGTGTTTGAAAAATGAAAAAAAAACATTAATTATCTTCTCATCCATATTGCATATGGGGTTTCTTGTGCCAAAAGTTCCAGAAGTTGTCATAAGAAAAAGTGCATCCAAGAGCATCAGATACAGGAAATTATGGTGTGCATCTTCAACATAGAATGGATAGCATGGGTTCCAAAATCTCCACTGTATATTCAGAATGCTACTAAAGTCTTAGAAGGAAGTCTATGGCAGTGTTTGAACAATGTTTGGAATTATTTGAAGTGTTACAAAGCACTCCACAATAAGGGCATAACCAAATAACATTCTAGCAACCTTCATTCAACCATGAAAATGGATGAAGTTTACTATGGTTTATTGCAATAGAATTTTCCATATCTTTTAAGAGTTATAAATTTGATGTGAAAATGGTTCTAAAACTCTTTTATTTCCCATGAATAATAATTCCTGTAGTAGAATTTGTCTTGTGAAGATCATTGAAATCCTTTTTGGCACTTGTGACATATGGAGGGTCTGCAAATTCTGTAACTATCAGATGATATTCGAGCAGCTTGGATCATCATAAAAGGAAATTTGCAAGTGTGATATCTTGTTGGTATGAATATTTCCTATGCATTGTCATTTTTTTTTTGCAATACATTATGAGCACTTAACTACAACCATGTGGAATCAAAATCGAGCTCACACGGTCATTTTTAAATAACATACAGTCATTTTCAAGAAGCCTGCAGTCATTTTTGTAAGCCAAGTATGTGTTTCCAGCTAGAACATATATAAAACAATTTTTATGTTGGGAGTGGTAGTGTAGATACAAGAAAACAAAGTTCCCAAAGTTCACTTGATTTCATGATGGTTATCTAAACCAATGAATGGAAGGTAAGTTAATGAAAAATGGAATTTGAGAAAAGTTTGCAAATGGATAAAAAATGCTCTCACACCAAGTACAACAAATTATGACTACAAAAGTTGGAAGTAGTAGAAATCTTGTATCATTGCAAAGTGTAGCAAAGAAGTGATATTATCTCTTCCTTTACTTGAGGACAGGTAAAATATTCAGTTTGGGGGAGATTGTAGATAAACAAGCAGCATCTGGTGCAACGTCATGAAGGTAATTTGTGACATAATACACACAATGATATATACTGCACTTGTCCCTCCTCAATCCATTGGAAATTTGATAGGTCGCATGCTCTGTTCAAACCAAGATCCAATCTCATCACCCAAGGTGAAGTCTTAGCTTACAATCATCTATTTTCATTCTAATATATTTTGAAAATGATATGAATGTCATTTAATTTTCTCCATTGTGGGTCTACATTGACATTAAAACCTATATCCAATCAACGAGATGAGTGGATGCTGAGAGCAATTTTTGTAATCAAGTTCATGCTTTTATTTCCCCACAATGTTTGGCAAAAGTGCAAAAAATTATTTAAGGATATATTGCAAAGCACGAGCTGGTTTTTCATGAAATTTTGAGGGATGAAGCATCATGTTAAGAAGAACAAACTTGGCAAGTTTCAATTCAATTCAGTGCACGGTTCACAAGAAAATGAGCATCATCACCTACAACCAATTTGCATTTTTCTAGAAATTTGTGAGGTGGGTTTCTCTCATTTTTGGTGTGGAGATGCACTAGAATGGTAAACACTTGATTGAAAAATTTCAGCTCAAGACAATTTTTATTTTTTGAGATATTGGTTCAAGAAGTTTAGCTGCAACACATTTTTATTCATGTTTGTTTACAAAAATGCAGAAATTGAAATGAGTATATATTGAAATTGGTAAATTGGGTTCTCATAATTTTTGGACAGAAAATGCATTATATCAAGATGAACAACTATGGTAAGTTTCATCCCAATCCAATGCACGGTTTTTGAGAAAATGGCCATCATCACCTACAGCCAATTTGCATTTTTATCGAAATCCGTGATGTGGGTATCTCTTATTTTTGGTGTGGAGGTGCATTGGACTTATAGAAAACTTCTTATAAAATTTCATCAAAACCCAGTTCGTCATTTGGGATAAATTGGTTTAAGAAGTTCGCTATTATATTGGCTGCAACACAGCTAAATTCTCCTCCAAATCCTCTGCTAAGCAGCTGCAACACCGCTAAATTATTTGCTAAATACTCCACTAAGAAGCTACAACACCACCAAAATTTTCACCAAATTCTCTGCTAAATGAGCTACAACACCATAAAAATCTTGCCTATTTCTCGTTTCGCATAGCTGCAACACCGTAAAAATCTTGTCTTTTTCCCATTTCACATAGCTGCAACACCGTAAAAAAAAATATTGCCTTTTCCTGTTCCATGCAGCTGCAACACCGTAAAAATATTGCCTTTTTCCCATTTCACGCAGCTGCAACACCATAAAAATCTTGCATGTTTCATGTTTCGCGCAGCTGCAACACCGTAAAAAGTTTGTCTATTTTTCCTGCTCCACGCAGCTACGACTCCATTAAAATTTTGCCCATTTTTATTCTTTTTGCAGCTGCAACTCTACCATATTTATCCTATGTACAGCTGCGAATCTGCTAAAACTTTGGATATCCTTCTACTTTTCGCAGCTGCAACTCCGCTTGCATAGTAAAATGAAAAGCAACAAGTGAATGAGTTCTTCTAGTTGGATGCTACACAAGTATTGGGTTGCATGAGGACATGCAACAAGTTTGGTTTGGGGGTGATGTTGGGCCATGGATTTGTCTATTTTTTCATCACTTATAAACATACATTTCATCCATTGTCTTCCCATTATTGCCCATTTATCATTCCATTTTCCATCAATTTGCTGTAGCTACGCATAAAACACCATACTACTTCCATTGATTCTTTAAGTGGTTAATAATGATTATTTTCTTTTATATTTGATGAATTGAAGACTATTATACATAATTTTACTAATGATAGTTTTTGGAGTGATTTGTCACGTACAGGACACTCATAGCTAGCTGTTATAGCCTTAACCAAAAATGCATGCCAGATAAGAACAGCTTGATTTGCAACTCAATTTTCTAGTAGATGGAAATGAGTCTCAAAAATTTGATACATGGGTTTTGTCCGTAACAGTTTCATTTACCTGAATCCTAAGAAAATCACCAAACAAAGCCACAGTTTGTGATATACATTTGGTTATTCAAGAGGGCATTTTTCATATTCACTGTTGCGGCTAGTTCCAAAGTTGTTAGTAGTTATGACCGTGTTTCAGTTCTTACAAATCACAAGTTGGGGATTTGATTCCTCTTTTCCCTGGGAGAATTTTATGTATAAATATGTAATCAATCTCATTGAGAGGGGGGGAGGAGAGAAAGCAATGTTATGCTATAATATTTGATGCATATATGTTGTAATGTTTTCATTCTGATAATACATGCTAGGAGTTTCTTGATTTTGGAGTTGTAGACTTTCATTGTGGAGATCTAGCTCTGCTCAGTGAAAGAAGGGCCCTCTCCTCTAAGCAGATGCTGGTAGTGTTGATTGTAGGTGTTTTATTTTGTAGATTTGTTTATTTGTTAGTTCATGCTTTCATTCATTATATTTATCATATTGTTTTTATTATTTAGTTCATGTTTTCATTAGATTTATCATAGTTGTTTTTCCGTTAATTCATCTTGATAGAAAGTTGGCCAACATGACATTTCTTCTAGGTTTATGTAGTTAGATCTTGTTTCATAAGAATTGATTTTGTTGAAGTGTGATTAGATTTACAGTTTGGATTTATGAATAGGTTTTAGGTTTGATTTCTTTTCAAGAAGGTGTGACCTAGTTTACAAACAGTTTCGATTGCATATAAATAGATATAGATAGCAGTGTCAGATAGAAATTGTGCTTGCATAGATCTTGCACGATAGCTTTGAAATAAAAGATTTCCTTGGGTTGAAAATTTATGTTTATCACTCTGCATGTTAAGTTTAATTAATTGGCATATAGTGGACCCAACAGTTGGGAAGGAATATCTACTCCGACATTCACAAAAGTTTATTTTCTAAATTCTCGATAATTATGTACGAGTGGTTTCCGTAGCTGACCTTGGAAAAAAGGAACTTCCAAGATGGCGAACCTACCTACTACACCCCTGGACCGATGAAGCATCTGAAAATGTTTAACAACAGAGCATTAAGGGCTGTCGAAGTGTGGATCAAAAATATTTTAGAAGGATATATTACTGATTTTGTTGTCGACACATTCAAATCCTACAGCGACGTGGAAAGGGAATTCTTCCAAGGACCAAGAGGTGGGTTTCTATTGTCTTTGCAATTGTAGATTTATATGCTCGTCTGTGAAAAGGGTGTATTGAAAATGAACTCTGACAAGTAAATCCCTGGTGTGTGGAGGTCAAAGGTAGCGCAAAGACATGGGTTGGATGGAATTATATGGGGTAGATCGATGGGAGTTACGACGAAAATATGAGGGAAGTTGAGGAAGAGTGTGGTCTTCTATGAAGTGGGGTGAGTTTCCGACAAGAGAAGAGGCAGAGGAATTAGGAGAGTCCTAGTGTGATCAGAACATTAAAATATGAGAGACGATCATAAGGGACTAAGAGATCCTATAATGATGAAGGACATGACCAAGCTACATCCAAGTCTGAGGAAGGACCAACCTAAAGAAACAGCGTACCTACACCTCCGTGCACTGCACCACATTTAGGAAGAAACACTAGATCATCTCAAGAATTCCTTGTGTGTCACCACATGAGTAATAGTAGTAGATCGATGAATACCAGAAGAAGGACAAGAATGGAGGAACATGATGTAAATATACCTTTGTTCCATGGGAACGGGACTGAATATCTTAAGGAATATTGGTTTCTCTGCGAAGCAGTATAGACTTTGAAACAAGTCCAAGATGAAAACATTAGTAAGGGACATCTTGCGACAACTTTTTGAGGTCGTGCATTAGATTGGTACATGAAATTTGTACAGGTTCCAATAGGGAATCCGTAGAAGACATTAGGGAATATTAGGACTGGATTGATTGAGGAATTTTAGAAACCCAAAACTTGGTTGCAACACATTACTGAATTGAAATAAATCAAACAATATCTGAATGAGTCAAAATATGGGATTTCGATCAGTGATTCAAGACATTGATGGCTAAGTTAAGCTTCGGAATGAGCAATGTGCAACACAAAGAATGGTTTATTGCAGCATTCGTACCTTACATCTGAATGTCTCTAATGCATCAGAATTTTGTGACACATAATGAATCTTTGGAGATCATGATGAAGCTAGAGGATTCAATAATTAGGGAAACAGGCATTGGAATGAGTCAGATCCAATCACAATTGGAGAATTTGACAATTCAGCTACATGATATCAATAAAGTAAAGGAAATAATCAAAGAATTATTGTGTACACAATGTCACACAGAAGGGAATCATAAAGATCAATGTCTGGATTTATGCGATTACTTACAGGATGGAGATCCTAATCTGTTGAGCCAAGGTAGGTTTCCATGGTGTTGGATTAGTCAAACTTGAGGACATCAACATGAGGACTATGTGTACCTTAAAAAGATGGTGTCAAAGCTGGTGAATCTATTTTGTAATTTCTGTCGATCGATTGGCCATGAAGAAAAGGATTATCGAGCTTATGACTTTCTCAAAGAAAGAACGATGGATACATACTTCATGAAAGGATAAGAACCGCCACTGACAAAGAGGTCATAGCCGCAACAACCATAGTTTGTGCTGTAGCAGCCACATCAACCATAATTTGTGCAGCAGTAGCCGTAGTTTGCTCTATAGAAACTGCAATACAGTCAGATGCCGCAGCCACGGTTCACACAACCACAATATACTCAGTCGTAGTATGTTGCACCGCAGTGTAATAAGTAGCAACAATAGTTTAATCATCCACAATACCAACCAAAAGGTGGATTCCGCGAAGTTTGAAATGGAGGCTTCGGTCGAGGAGGAGGTATGGGACGAGGTCATATACATGTACAATGTTATAATTATGGCGTATTGGGCCACTATCAACAATACTTCCCAAAACTTCAATCGCATTGTACCTATTGTACCACTACAAATCATGCTATTGAAGACATTCCACAACTAATCATGAAGTGGAAATCAAATAATTTCCCACCACTGCAAATCTAGAACCAAAATGTGAACCAGAATATGAATTAAGCTCCGATCCAACCTCCAAATAAAAATCAAGGACCAACTTTAGGAAAATTTTCAGCGAAACCAAGGACTCAACTTGCATATGTTGGAGTCATAACTTGGGGAGGTGCAACAATGGGAGATGATAGTCCAATTCCACAGATACGATTAGAATCTTGTAAGAAGGTCCAATTCGATGTCAACATAGAGAAGGAAACTTTCTTTGACACTCGTGACATCTTGAGCAGAAATACGGGTAAGATGCCTATCTATGAAATGCCACCTACTTTTGATTTAACTGATGGGTCAGGACCATCATGGAGGATTGGAACATAATTTCCTGAAAATTTGTATGTCACTAGAAAAATATCTAGATGCATTAGCCAAGATCGCAAGGTTGGTGAACTGCCGGGAGAAGGGGCGAGAAGAACATGACGTGAATTCTCTACATAAGAAGAAGACAAGAATGGAAATTAGGATGAACACCCAGATCAGAGATTGAGATGTTGAATCAGTTATATTGGATTTAGGATCTGATGTCAACATCTTGACAAAGAAGATGTGGGAACGAATGGGGAAACCTAAATTGGTATGGTCCCCTGTATAGTTGCGGTTGCTGAACCAATATAGATTCGGGTACCTCACTTACTAGTTGAAGTTGAAGGATTGAATACGTATTCCTATTTCAACGCCATTGAGATAGTGGATGATAGTATTTCCTATCCTACATTATTGGGGATCGGATGGGTCAACGAATATCTTGCAGTGATCAATTTTAGGAGGACGGTAATGACATTTGAAAATCACAACATGTGCGTCATTGAATCTTTGGATCCTAAGGAGGGGGGATGATACGTGGAACCAATGAAAGACGAAGTTGTGGTATGATGGGATAATTCCTACAATATTTATGAATACTACATCCATCCCACCACATATAGGGAACTAGGTTGGTGAAGCTCTAGCTCTACATCATTGGAATCTGATGATGCATTAGAAAACTGGAAAAATTGATTACATGAAGTATCAATTCAGAAATGTGGATGAATTATCCAATCATTTTGTTGGGTCACAATGGAAACTATTGATTTGTTGACCTATGAAGGATTACCTAATTTGGCTAAGTTTCTTAATGAAGTTGAAGGTAAAGTATCTGAATCGCAATAGTTAATGGAATTGGATAACGCACTGAAGGCCACTCTGGTGAGATGGTGGGTGACACATAAATATTCGATGAAAATTTGGAACTGTTGTTGTAGACTCATGGAGGTTTGATTCAACGAAGTAGAGCAGTATCTAGGAACAAAGTACAATGGAAGACACCATCCAAATGATAATTTGGTCTCATGTTCGAACACATGAGTATTAAATCCCAAGGAGAAGTGGGTACATTCCTTCATTCACATGTTGGATGAAATACCATGAAGT
Organism: Pseudotsuga menziesii; assembly: GCA_001517045.1. NCBI lineage: Eukaryota > Viridiplantae > Streptophyta > Pinopsida > Pinales > Pinaceae > Pseudotsuga > Pseudotsuga menziesii. Next base: position 33,671 of record LPNX010582186.1, on the reverse strand, counting down.
TGGTATATTTCTATAGAGCTACCAAGAGAGATCAGAACTTTTGAAGAATTGAAAATTCGTTTCACTCACACTTTTAGTTTTACAAGTGTAGATTCGACGATACAAAGCACACTATAGCATATCCGCAATATCATATTGGAAATCATTCCAATACCTTTTTCGATGGAATCACATGATGGACCGTCAACACAATTGATGTTGGAATGTTATAATATGACAGGCGAACCAAACAACGGGATGATCCACACAACCTTGACATTGCAGATTTGGAAGGTAGTCGAGATGTTGCAGCTCCAACGAAACGGATGGATGAAGTTCAACAACCAATCAAGACACAAAAATTCAACATTCAGATGATAGAAAATCCCAATTTTTCCAGTGTCGGAGATCACTGGGATGAGGAAACTATGATGAATATTCTTGACCTATTGCATGAATTCTAGTATTTTTTTCCAACTAAGTTTGCGGAGATGAAAGGGATTTCAGGAGACTTGGGAGAGATGTGAATTCCTCTAAAACCGGATGTGAAACTTGTAAAAAAATGTCCATATCGATTAAATTTATGATACAAGGAGTGAGTGAAGGTTTATATTGACAGTATATTGGATGCCGGTATCACCAAACCAGTAGAGGAGCCAGAATGGATCAGTCCAATGGTATTTCAAGATAAGAAAACAAGAGAAGTATGGATCTGTGTCGACCTCCACAAGATAAATGATGCATGTCTACATGATCCATTTTCTAAACCCTTTACGGATGAATTAATCGAAGGTGTTAGAGGAAAAGAGGTGTATTATTTTACAGGTAGGTTTTTTGGTTATCAGCAGATCAAAATTGTGAAGGAATATAAACATAAAACAACTTTTGTCACAGAGTGGGGTTGTTTTCAGTACACATTGATGGCGTTTGGTCTAAAAAAACCACCTGTGATATTCTTTTGGATAGTTGTTGCTGCATTTAAGGACTTTATTCAAAAATTCTTGTTGGTCTACATGGATGACTAGACGGTCTATGGGTTTATCAAATATCACATTGTGAACCTTCAACTAATGTTGTACAGATGTCGACAACACCAGATTTAATTAAATCTGCAAAAGCGTATCTTTTGTACTCCATTTGGGATTTTGTTGGGACACATTGTCAAAAAGGAGGGTTTGTTGGTCGATCCCGCAAAGATTGTGATAATTATCAATCTCCCAGCATTGACAAATGTAAAGCAATTAAGGGTGATGTTGGGTCACATGAGCTATTACCATAATTTTATAATAGGGTATGCTTCAATTAAAACACCGATGGAGAAACTATTAAAGAAATATGTGAAGTTTGAATGGACAAAAAAATGTCAAAATAGTCTCAAAAAACTCAAGGGAAAGATGGATGAAGAACCAATCTTAGTCTTCCTGTATTGGAAGAAGTAGTTCCATGTTCATGTTGATGCATCATTAGTCACACTCGGATTCATTCTATAACAGTTAGGGGAAGGAGTGATTAATCACCCAATCACGTTCATAAGTAAAAAATTGTCTGTTGTAGAATGAAACTTAGACGATAGAAAGAGAAGGATTGGTGATGGTATATGCACTACATAAATTTCACCATTATCTACTAGGAGGAAACTTAAATATTTTTATCGATCACTCGACATTAAAATAGTTGGTCAATAAGCCTGTGTTGGGGGGGAATATCTCTTGATGGTTTCTAGTCTTCTAAGAATTTGATTTCGAGATAATTGTGAATTCAAGTCGATTGAATGTCGGACCTGATAATTTGTCAAGGATTGAGACAGGCGAAGAACCAAACAACTTCAAAGATGGATTACCTGATGCGTAAATGTTTAATATCAACATGGTGGATGACCATTATGAAAAAATTATTCATTTCTTGTTGACAAGGAAAGCATCAAATGATTTTACCACTAGTCAGAAGAAGCAATTTGTCATTCAAGTTGTATATTTTCAGCTCATTGTTGGACAAGTCTATAAGATGGGGCCAGATGAGATTCTATGTTGGTATGTTCTACCACATGAGAAAGGAAGGATATTGGCTGAAGTACAGGACAAAGTTGCAGGAGGACACTATATAGGTCACGCAACTTCTATAAAAATACTTTGACCCGACCTCTGGTGGCCGACCATGCACAACGATGTTGCAGATTATTTGAAAAGTTGTGACGATTTCCAAAGGATGGGAAAGCCATCGTGATGAGATGAGATACCATTATTACCTTATATAATGTTGCATCCATTCAATAAATGGTTTTTCAATTTTGTGGGACCCATCAATCCACTACGAAAGATGACAGGTGCAGGATACATTATCACATCAACATACTATTTGACTAGATGGGTGGAAGTAGAACTAGTGACGGATTGTACTGATGCGGCTACAGCAAGGTTCGTATTTGATAATGTCATTACTCCATTTGGTTTTATAAAGATATTGATGAGCAATCAAGGGATTTACTTGATCAATTGCACTATAAACACAATGACAAAGGAATTTCATATTCAACACAAGAATAGCACTCCCTATCATCCACAAGCAAATGGAATAGTTGAGGCATTCAACAAGGTGTTGGAGCATGTGCTCACAAAGGTATTTAATGCAAGCCACGATGACTGGGATTTGAAGATTCTAGTGATACTCTGGGACTACTGAACCACCCATAAACGCTTGAGAAGGAAGACACCATCAAGCTAGTATATGGCCAAGAAGCAGTCATGCCGATGGAATATATTGTTCCCAGTTGTCGTATTACAGCAGAGACAAGCATGGATGAAGAAGGATCGCTTGAATAATACTTAACACAGTTAATGCAGCTTGAGCAAGATCGGTTCATCACAGGATTTCACCAGCAAGTTGAAAAGGATTTCCAGAAGGCATGGCATGATCAACACATCAAGTCCAAGTACTTCTAACAAGGGGATATGGTTCTCCTTTATGAAAACATGTTTGCAAAAGACCTGGCTAAGTTACAAATGCATTGGTTAGGCCCTTATGTCATCCATTTCATCACCGACAGAGGTGCAAAGCAATTACAACAGCTGGATGGAGTGTTGCTGCCAAATATTGTGAATGGTAATCAACTAAAACCCTATCGAGATATCTAGGTGCAACATCATTCCTAATATGTCATGGATGAAAAAAAAAGCTTAAGATATGCTACAAAGGAGGTCATCGTAGCGGAGGTAGGTCATAGTGAAAGAAAAAAGGTACAAGTCGTAGCAACAAATAAATTCAGTGACATCCACTGGGACATGATAGGGTCAAATCTAGAAATAAATGAAGCAGTTAAACCATATGGGATACTATGCAAGTCGACGAGACACACATTTATGGAGAATTAGAACGTTATATTTAAAAAATCAGTGGTAGATTCGGTCGATCGTTGGAGGATTTTTCCATGATGTTTCAAATCACTCGTACAAGTGCCTCCAAGGTTGTAAGAATCGACAAAAGGGGAATTGGATGAACCATTGTGATTGTTGATATAAATAGAGTTATAATAATTAGTTGAGTATAGTGAATAGTGAGAAAAGTGATAGAATTGAAGAGATGCTGCGAGTAATTTTGAGCGGCAGCACCCATGAGTCTCTACCATAAAGAACATTGATCGAGGAACAAGGGTCAATTCTTCAAGAAGAAATCCAAAAGGTAGTATGAAAGAAGAGGGCTGAAAATCGTCACAAGTCCCTGCAACAAAAGAATAGGTCCACATGAAGTTCGACCAAGGTCACAGAACTTGGGCCTTTGACGACAGGGGGAGAGGATTCTATGACTCAGAAGGGTGTAACTATCGATGACATCCCCGGTTATGTACCCCCTCTAAAAGAATATGCGCCACAAGTAAATATGTCCAAGAACCAGCAATATCTCATAAAGATGTTAGCGATGCTAAAAGGATTGCATGTAAGAATGAATATCATGTCAAATCTGATGAAAATGATCTACAATGACCATGACCTGCTGGCCTACCCAAAGTGCACAACATAACCATATGATTTATAGGCATAGGGTGATGGAGGTTTAGTTATTCGCACACCATAGAAGTGGGTTATGGGATTGCATTGGTCAGGGATGTTAGGCCTCATGCACATGCCACATTTTATCTGCTCAGTAGAGGCTAATGCATGCGTAAAGAAACTATTATTTTTCTTTTGCGAAGGATACTTGTGGCTCGATACCAAGTTATCGGTCATAATCGAGTTGATATCATAGATTAATTGGTTTTTGATGAAGGGTTTTGATCCATCATAGTACTTTAGAGGCAAGGACAATTACAAGAAGCTAGTTATCAAGTTGAAGAAGAAGTATGACATTTTCTGAGACAAATTTTCCTATGTCATCATGCCCATCAATGACAGAGCTGTTCAAGTCACAACCAAGTTGTTGGCTATTAATATGGTAAGAAAAAATAGACGTAAACAATGTACTTCTAGAGTAATCACCTGCGTAGAGAAATGCACAGAAGGCGTCCAAATGATCTAGTCATTATTTTTATTAAATCAACTGACGGAGGATGCAATGCTGGTCCAAGAGGTAAGTGACCCTTTACCTATTCTTGGTTGATATTTATTATCGCACTAGTGGGGTGGATGGAACCCACCTATTATCAAATAATGGACATGGAATTTTCCCAAACATGCAGGGGCGCATTGTACAAGAACTTATGGTGGCTTGATGTGAAGGAGTGCCAAGTTGATTGCATTATTCAATTTTATTTATACTGGTATGCACTACGAGAGGGATCCGACAAGGTTCCACATCTCATCAAGGAGGCATTAATAAAGTATAGATGCATAATGCACTTCACAATGGGTCCCCATGCGATACATGTTCAAGAACAATGTGAAAGTGATAAGCAATGAGTTACTACCATGTATAAACTGACAAACAAAGAGATTGAGGTCATCATTAATGATTGGACTATCGAATGGAAAGTGTAGGTTGGTATCAAGGAGCTATCATAAATAGAGGAGGGTTCTCCATCTGACATGTCAGTTAAAAAAGAGTAGGAAAAGGAGAGTGATAAGGGTGTTAGAATAATCAACCCATATTTAGCTACCTTAGACATTAATTAATCCATTTTTGTCTTATTTTCCTAGTTTCCAATATTCCACTCTATGCAAGTTGTCTTCCACATGTCCTAGAAGTCAAACTTGCTAAAACTGAGTCATGGAGCACTTGGGAAACCTCCTGGAATCCATATTTAGCATATCTGCTTTATTCCAGAATATGTGTTCATGCTTGCTGAAGGACCAATCAGCTGGTCAAGCAAGAAACAGAGTGCCATTGCACTCTCATCTACAGAAGCAGAGTACAAAGGAGTTATAAATGCAACAACTCAATTTTTATGGTTGCAAGGGTTACTTGGTGAGTGTGGCTTCGAATCAGAGTTCTCAACTATTATGTATTGTGATAATTAGAGCACCATTCGAATATGCAATGATCCAGTTCAGAGACAAAGAACCAAACACATTGAGATCCATATGCACTACATCAGACAGCTTGTGCATGATGGCACCATAACCCTACTCTTCTGTGCATCTTCAAAACAAGTAGTTGACATCTTCACCGAAGTTTTTTGTGAGAAGACATTCAGCAATCTCAAATCACTACTAGGGATTTCTGATCATGCTATGAAGCATGATTGATGACAATATTTTCAAATTTTGTTTTACTATCCATGTTTAAGGGAGGATTTTCCCACTGGATTTTTACCTCTTTTCTTGGTTAAATGGACATGCAGTATGTAAAGGGTGACTAATCCTTGTTGCTAGACCCTATAGTTTTCTGATATTTTACTCATAAGTCAGGATTAAGGGGGGCTGTTAGAATAATCAACCCATAGTTAGCTACCTTAGACATTAATTAATCCATTTTTGTCTTATTTGCCTAGTTTCCAATATTCCACTCTATGGAAGTTGTCTTCCACATGTCCTAGAAGTCAAACTTGCTGAAATTGAGTCATGGAGTACTTTGGAAACCTCCTAGAATCCATATTTAGCTTATTTTCTTTATTCCAGATCCTCCCTAGCACATGTCTGCTTTTTCTGCTTTATTGCCTGCTTTACTGAGTTTTATGGCAAAAGGGAAAGTAAGACTAGGTGCAGTTGACTTGTTTTTTTCCCTCATCATCCTCAATTATTTTCTCCTAATAAAAGCATGTATGAGTTGTATTTCCATCACCTATTAGCTTTCCTACTTGACTTTTCCAATTCGTGAGGTCCTAGGCAGATTTGGAACTGCTTTATGAACCTATGGGGGATTTAACTAGATTTAGTAAGCCTTTTTTTGACTATTTCGAATGGCATCCTTAAGAATTTGAATCTATCAAGTAATTATTTATTTCAATAGCCTATTACTTCATAATTTTGGCTATTGTACACTTATTCAATACAGATTAGTGTTATGCTCCAATTTCAGTCTCCTTTGTGTGTAAATTTGCATGTTTGATTAGTAATTTTGTGAGTGCAATTGATCTATCACCTGGGTTCAATTTCCACATGGTATCAAATACTTTGTATATCAATTTATCTCCTTCCATATTGCTATTGTAGGTTCAACATCTTGACTGGGAGCTATTCTCCTGACTGAAGGGACAATTTTTGATCTATGGATCAATCTCAGAAGATCATCTTGACTCCATTTAATTTATTTGAATGGAAAGCAGAGATGGAGATACTGTTGAGAGTGAAAGGTATCTATAGGGTGACTATGGCAACTAAATTATATCCCAATGAATCTGTAGAGAAAATTAAATGGCACAACAGGAGGGATGAGGCTTATGGTCTCTTATGTTTGAGCATATCCAGAGACCTCCTCTTCCATCTTAATGGATTGACATCACCAAATGAAGTATGGCAGAAGCTTGTAGATATTTTTGGTGAGATATATGAGATGATAGGACATCAAATAGAGAATTAATTGATCTCCTTGATTCCCAGCAGCTTCGAATCCCTGCAAATCTACTTTTCCAAGTTTAAAGCCCTTGTTTTGCAGCTAAAATAGTGTGGAATTGAAAAGAAGGAGGAGAAACTAGTTTTGGCCATACTCTCGAAGCTTGGCCCTAACTATTTAGTGTTTATTTCGACCTTCCATGCCATCGGGTTGACAGATCGAGCCTAGAAGATGCCTAAGCTTGCAGAGTTCATCGAATCCCTCACACAAGAACAAGATAAACTGGTGATGATGGGCACCATCAAACCTTCCAAAGACCAAGCTCTAGTTACTGGAGATTCAAGGGTGGATTCAAAAGGAAAGAAGAAATATAAGAAGTCACCTGAGCAGAAGAGAGACAAGAACAAGTCTTAGGAGGATCCCCAAGGCTCCAAGAAGAACTTCCAGAAGAAGAAGAACAAAGGAGAAATGAGCAAGTGCGCATACTACAGTAAGGGCTTTCATCCTGAAAGCTCCTACATGAAGAAGCAAATTGACATGCTGACCCAACTCCTGGAGAATAATAACATCTCCTTTCCTGATAGCTCAAAGAAGAGGGAAGGAGGATCAAATTCAGAAGACAGAGAGAGAGTTCATGCATTGGTTACTGGCACATCAAGCTCACCTAGCTTCATCATAGACTCTGGAGCTTCAAGACATATGGTTTCGACCAAGGAGGTATTCTCCTCTCTTGACATGTCAAAAGGTCCACCAATAATGCTGGGAGATGACTCTCTCACTGACAGATTGGGAAAAGGAAGGATTGATCTTGACCATGGTAAGTTCAACAATGTATTGTATGTTCCAGGTATTTCCTCTAACCTCTTGTCAGTGTATCAGATGACCCACACAGGGTCTCCAAAGAAGGTCATATTCTCCCTTGATGATGTTGATATCATGGAGATCTCGAGTGGTAAATTCATTGCAAAAGGAGTTGTAGATCACACTTCAAAGGTATACTGGTTTTCACATTTTCTACCCTACTCAAACCTCTCTGCTCTTCTAATTCATGCTAATGAGGCAAGCAATATTTGGCATGAAATATTTGGCTATCTTAACTATAAGAATCTTTCTGATCTAAGTGAAAAATAAATTGCCATAGGGTTACCAAAGATTAAGTTTTCCAAGGGAGTCTATCAAGGTTGTGTCCTAGGAAAACACCCAGAGCATAAATTTGAGAGAGCTAGTCATGAGAGAACCTCTGCACCTCTTGAGTTGATCCACAATGATGTTGCTGTTCCATTTCCTCATATTTCAATGAGTTAGGAAAAATATGCATTAAATTTTATAGATGACTTTTCCAAGTACTATTGGGTTTACTTTCTGAAGCATAAGTCTGAAGTTTTTGGCCTCTTCAAAGTCTTTAAGGCTTTGGTTGAAAACCAGTCTGGGAGAAAACTCAAGATCCTCATATCTGACAATGGTGGTGAGTATGTCAAGTCTGATTTCATTCAATATTGTGAAGATTTAGGTATTCAAATGCAGCATTCAATCCCTTACACACCACAGCAAAATGGTATTGCTGAGAGAAAGAACAGATTAGTGAAAGAGATGGCAATCTGTATGTTGGAGGCTAAGAATTTGCCACCAAAGTTTTGGGCCAAGGCTATAAATTGTGCATCCTATATTTAGAATAGGGTGCCTCATAAACATCTTTATGGTATGACTCCTTTCAAAGCATGGAGTGGGCACAAGCCAGATGTGACCCATTTCAGGATTTTTGGCTCAAGGGCTTGGGATAGAATTCCAATAGAAAAGAGGAAGGCGTTGCATCCCCAAAGCCAAGAGTCTCTATTTGTTGGGTACTTTGAAGATTCAAAAGGGTAAAATATGATCAATTTGAGCACAAACAAATCCTTCATTGAAAGGAGTGTTCAGTTCCAAGAAGATCCTTTAGCAGCAGTTGAAGTTGGAGAGTCTTCTTCACCACCAGAACCATTGAATGTAAGTCAAGAGAAAAATGAGTTTTCTGATTCTGATATGTCTGATAATGATTATTTAATTGCATATCTTAACAGTTATACAAGACCAAAATGGGCAGCAATTACCATTCATACAGCTGGGGAACTAGGTGGAAATCCTAGTGATCCTAGGAGGACTAGATCTTAGTTTGAGAGTGCCCTGAGCATGAAAGACCCTTTTTTTGCAGAGAAATGATATCTGATGGTTGAATCATACCCACATACATATGAATATGCAACACATGATCCAATATGTCAAGCATCCATGAAATAATAATTCAGCTCACTCCAAAAGAACAACACTTGGGAGCTAGTTGATCTTCCCCCAGGGAGGAAGCTAGTTCAGTGTAAGTGGGTTTTCAAAACTAAGTTTGCTTCTGATGGTTAACCTTTGAAATATAAGGAAATATTGGTATCCAAGGTCTACTCATAGGTACATGTTATTGACTACAATGAGACCTTTGCACCAGTGGCAAAGATGGACTCCATCAGGCTCGCCTTAGCCATTGCAGCTTCGAAGCAGTGGGAGGTACATCACATGGATGTGAAGTGTGCTTTCCTGAATGGAGATATTACTGAAGATATTTAAATTTTGCAACCTAAATGGTTTTTTACTAATCCTTATTTTGTGTGTAGGCTAAAGAAATCATTGTATGGGCTTAAGCAAGCCCCCAGGGCTTGGTATGCCAAGATTGATGGATTTCTGCTGTCATTGAGTTTTGTTAGATGCAAGTCTGATCCAAATGTTTATTTGAAGCTTATTCATGGTTATTTTATGATTATTTTCTTGTATGTGGATGACCTTTTGATTACAGGAAGCTCAAAGAAATAAATTGCCTCCTTGAAGGATGCAATGAACCATGCATTTTCTATGACTGATTTGGGGTTGTTGAGCCAATTTTCGGGTCTCAAAATTCCTCAATCGCAACATGGAATAAAAGTGCATCAGTACAAGTATGCTTTGGATTTTCTGAACAAGTTCAACATGAAATATTGCAAGCCAAGAAAGACTCCCTTCCTTTCAGGAGTTAAACTTGAAGAAGCAGGTTCTTCTCCTATGGTAGATAGTACACTGTATAGACAATTGATTAGGTGTTTGTTGTACCTTACACACACTCAACCTGATATTTATTATGCAGTAAGTGTGGCTTCAAGATACATGGATCAGCCTCATGAGATCCATTGGAGAGCAGCCAAAAGGATCCTTAACTTTGTTCAGGGAACAAGAACTCATGGGATCTTCTACAAAGCTAAATCTGATCTTGATTTGATTGGGTTTACTGATAGTGATTGGGCAGGTGACAACACAGATCAAAAGTCAACATTAGGATATGTGTTCATGCTTTCTGAAGGATGAATCAGCTGGTCAAGCAAGAAACAAAGTGCCATTGCACTCTCATCTACAGAAGCAGAGTACAAAGGAGTTGTAAATGCAGCAACTCAATTTTTATGGTTGCACGGGTTACTTGGTGAGTGTGGCTTCGAACCAGAGTTCTCAACTATTATCTATTGTGATAATCAGAGCACCATTAAAATCTGTAATGATCCAGTTTAGAGACAGAGAACCAAACACATTGAGATCCATATGCACTACATCAAACAGCTTGTGCATGATGGCACCATTCACCTACTCTTCTGTGCATCTTCAAAACAAGTAGTTGACATCTTCACCAAAGTTTTTTGTGAGAAGACATTCAGCAATATCAAATCACTGCTGGGGATTTTTTATCATGCTGTGAAGCATGATTGATGACAATATTTTCAAATTTTGTTTTACTATCCATGTTTAAGGGACGATTTTCCCACTGGATTTTTACCTCTTTCCTTGGTTAAATGGACATGCAGTATATAAAGGGTGACTAATCCTTGTTGCTAGGCCCTATAGTTTTCTGATATTTTACTCATAATGCAGGATTAAGGGGAGGTTTTAGAATAATCAACCCATAGTTAGCTACCTTAGACATTCATTAATCCATTTTTGTCTTGTTTGCCTAGTTTCCAATATTCCACTCTATGCAAGTTGTCTTCCACATGTCCTAGAAGTAAAAATTGATAAAACTAAGTCATGGAGTGCTTAGGAAACCTCCTAGAATCCATATTTAGCATATTTTATTTATTCCAGATCCTCCCTAGCGCATGTTTGCTTTTTTCTGCTTTATTGCCTGCTTTACTGAGTTTTATGGCAAAAGGGAAAGTAAGACTAGGTGTAGTTGACTTGTTTTTTCCCCTCATCATCCTCCATTATTTTCTCCTAATAAAAGCATGTATGAGTTGTCTTTCCATCACCTATTATCTTTCCTACTTGAATTTTCCAATTCGTAAGCTCCTAGGCATATTTGGAAACTGCTTTATGCACCTATGGGGGATTTGACTAGATTTAGTAAGACTTCTTTTGACTATTTCGAATGGAATCCTTATGCATTCGAATCTCTCATGTAATTATTTATTGTAGAAGCCTATGAATTCACAAGGTTGGCTATTGTACACTTATTCAATATAGATTAGTGTTATGCTCCAATTTCAGTCTCCTTTGTGTGTAAATTTGCATGTTTGATTAGTAATTTTGTGAGTGCAATTGATCTATCACCTGGGTTCAATTTCCACAAGGAGTCTAAAGAAGATTCATCCAATAATTTGACAGACTCTGAGCTTGAGAGGAATTTTGAAGAAGGAAGAACCAAAAGAAGGTTGGAGCAGGGTGAGGGAAGCAATGCCCCAAAGATGCCTGATGATCAAGTGAGTCCAATACTTGTTGTGATCACCACTGTGACTACCGAGAGTGAGGCACAGTTGAAATACCACATGACCGTGTTTTTCCACTAGGTCAAGAATTTATTGCAATCGCTAATGTGATATTGGAGAAGGTTCTCCAAATCAATGTGCTACAAAGAGCTGCAGATATCAGTACAGGAAAGCAGGTAAGAATTGTGCAAATCCCTCCACGGGCGTTGGAGTCTAGTAGTGAAGATGTCGACGCAGAAATGTAGTAGTTTGACAAAATAATTATATAATTCAATGCATTTACTATGATTATGCTTGCATGATTACAGAAGGGAGCTAGCCAGGAGATCACAGATTCACAGACCACGAAGCAATCCTTCCCAACAAACTATTAAAGTCACAAGAACAAGTGGCAGCAGTGAAGGCAGATATCAAGAGGATGAAGAAAGAATAGGAACCAGATTCGATGTCTAATTTAAAATAATTAGATTATAGAGTGTGCTTGGAGAAGTCCATTTTGTTCACATGTCACTAAATTATTGATATTAAAATAGACATGTCTGTGGAGGAAAAGATCCTGTGGCTAGGAAATTTTTTTGCATATCTGAAGAAATAAAATGAGGAGCTACAAGCATGGGAAGTCCCCAGTACACCTCCAGAGTAATTCATATAGAGCAAGCAAAATATTGAGGATGTAGCCACCCGTATTGAAAACTGTGAGAAAATCGCAAAGGCGATGATAGACACCACCACACAATTCTGGATAAGTATTATCCAGGATGAACAACTACAGCAGCTCGATTCATAACTTCATGAAGTAAAAGATCAACTAGTAGCAATGCGGGTATCCTTGAAAATTATTCCCCTAGTAGTGCAGGTAAGTAAATCCACGGAGTTAAAGGAACTTCAACAACGAGCAACAAAATCACAGGAGAGGCATCAATGCCAGACAATGCAACTGGACAAATTCTAAGATATCAATGAGCAGTTAGCATTGAAGGTTGTGAATTCACTTGCGATGATTCAAGAAGCACACACATAAGTAGCAAATAAGATTGTGGAGCACCCAACAGAGCAGGACCTAGAATATTGTGCATCAATTATCACACAAACCCAAGAAGCAGCTGATGAAGTCAAGAAAGAATATGATGACTTCGAGGTCAGGATAAGTGGGCACATAATTTCCAGTTGACATGGCTCAAGGACGAACCACAAGTTTGTGTTGGGGGGTTGTTGGCAGGCGGTTTGGATGCACATGGTGCAGAAGCGAAAAGGGTCAAATAAGACTACGTAAGAGGAAGATGTCGACAAGTGGTCGACTTGGTCACAATTTTGTACTTTTAGTCCAAGTTAGTTAGGAAGTTAGTTATATGTGGACCTTTTTGTAAAGGAGCAATCCTATAAATAGAGTTATAAGTATACTGAGAATATCATCATCTAAGGCAAAAAGTGAATGTCATTTTTTTTGTCTTGCGAACTATTTTATGGGTTTTAGTCTAAGTTTGTCGACCAAAGGATGTATTTTTGAGATGTATGTTGACCTACAAAGTAATATAACATGGATGATGTTGGAAACTCTATGCTCTTTTGTTTATGATTTTCAATTGATGTCTCTATGGTTAACTGATTTGAATGGTTAAATGTTGCAATCTAATTCCTTGATGTTTTTATTATGTGAATGATGAGCTGTATTCACATAATGAATGAATTTGTACTTACTGATCTCTTTTCTAAATAATAAAATTATGTGATAATAAATTTGATGCAAATGATAATGACTAGTTTATGTTATAGTGAAAACCCCCTTCTAGATCTCTAGTTAGTATTGCGACAGATAAAGAATAGTTGTGCAAGTCCTCTTCTTTACTGTGGAAATGTGATTCCTGTAGCCCTCCGTCAAACATCTCAGGTGAGACTACATCTTCTTCGTAGGTGTTTCTATACAGGGTAAAACCTATTCGGGCCGGTGTTTAGGGAGAGTAAGTTCAAGGGATTCGACAGTGAATGAACCCCTGTCAACATAGTTGTGTCCACACTCTAAAAAAATTGATACTATTTACTAGGAGGACATTTCAAGATGTACAAAGACCATTCTGCATTGAAAGATCTAGTCAGTAAGCCAGTGTTGGTGGGGAATACTTGTCGATGGATTCTCCTCTTCCAATAATTTGACTTTGAGATCATTGTTAAACCGGGTCAACTGAATCTAGGACTCCATTACAACTAGTTTATGTACAAGAGGGTTTTATGTCGATCAAATATATTGTACCTATTTTGGAAATATCTTCTATTACCGAAATAATTGATGTTGGTGTTGTCGAAGAAATATTTTTGCAACTTGTACAATTAGAAGAAGACAGATTCGTCGTAGGATATCATCAAAATTTCAAGAAGAATAGACATAAAGATTGACACGATCGACACATTAAGTATAAGTAGTTTCAGATTAGATATCTTGTTCTCCTCTACGACAGTAAGTTTTTAAAGCATCCTGGAAATCTTATAACACATTGGTTGGGACCATATATTCTCATTCAAATCACCGGAGGAGGAGTAGTGCAACTGCATAAATTAGATGGAACCCCCTTTTGTCGAAACATATTTTCCATATATACCTTGGTTAATAATCTTGTATAAGGATACAAGTGTTTAGTGTAAGTTTTTCCATGTGAAAATGGTTCTAGTTCCTAGTATAGCATCTTGGATCCTAGTTTGTCCAAATTTGACCCACTTAGACTAGTGGTTATGCCATAAAATATTGTTGATCCACTTAACCAATATTTTCCTTATTCTATGGATTCAATGTAATACTCTATGTGTGAAAATATGATTCACAACAATATCTAGGAGCTAAGGGATTCCTCACAACACAATAATTTCACAAATTGTGCAGAAAAATAGTGAAAAGATCAAAATTAACACATAGGAATAGTGACAATAACTAAATTTTCTATTACTATCCAACATGTAAATATGTCTGGAACATGAATATAAAACAATAGGTGAAAATTTTTATCCTTTGGAGGAAAATTGGAGGCATGCATGTGGCAGGATTAGATTGGACCTCAACCCCCCATAGGTGGACCAATGAGCTCCCAAACCACCTCAAATGGTCACAAATTTCTATGTGAACGTGGGTGAATCATGCTAGGACATAAATGAGGGTAGGATAGGCATGTTGGAGTGAATGGGTGAGTGGGATTAGCTCTAGGCAATAATAAATTGTCCAAAAGAGCTAAAAACACTCAAATACTATGCATGGGCGCCTCTAGTCAAACAAGTTCCCTATTTTAAGGAGTGGGAGCACCCAAAGGACAAATATTTCATTAATTAGGGTGCATTAGTCTCTTAAATGATCAAATTTGGGTGCTTGGGTGCATTAATGAGACCAAAACCCCAAAATACCTTGCTAGACCAACATAACCAAGGTTTGGACCATATGACATAAGTACAAAACAAATGAAAGTGTGTCCTAGGTGTATGTGACCATGTTACTAGGTGGTATGATTCTCTAACACCCCCCCATTAAGCTTGACTTAGTGTGACCACATCAAAATTGAGTCCTTGGAAACTAAGGCTCAAGTCACCTCTTAAAAAAATTTATTTGTCCATATAACCAAGGTAAAGAGGAAAACCACATGGGAACACAACCTCCCCTAAAAAATGGACATGGAAAAAAATATGAAAGTGAATTCCAATAATCACCATGTGTCACCCACTCCAAGGATTTACCTCATATAGGTGAATTTATTCTTTGTGAAGATCTTGGTGAAGATGTTAGCAGTTTTCTCTGAAGATGGGAAATACTGTAATGATATATCCTGCTCATTCACCAAGATTTAGATGTATTGCATATTTATCTCAATGTGCTTAGTCCTATGTATGTGTACTGTATTGGTGTAAATCTTGATTTCACTTTGATTATCACACCAAATGATAGTGGGTGAATCAAATGCAAAACCAAGTTCTCCAAGAATTCCTGGAAACCACACACATTGGGTAGTTACATTCACTTCTCCTTTGTACTCGGACTCAGCTGATGAAAGGGATATAGTGTGTTGTTTCTTACTTGAACATAATATGGGACCATTTGAAAGCATGAAGACATAACCTGAAGTGGACTTTATGTCAATGGAATCTGCAGTCCAATCCAAATCAGTAAATCCAACTAGTTCTAGTGGAGAACTAGAAACATAGTATTTCCTGAAGTGTTTGGTTCCTTGCACATAATGCAAGATCCTTTTAGCATCCTCCATATGTATATCATAAGGATCACGCATATACCTTACAATAGCATGTATTTCATAATAAAATTTAGTTCAGGAGTGTGTGATGTACAACAAGCTCCCAACTAGTTGTCGATACAATGAGTTATCCACCAATGGAGATGTACCAAAATCACATAGTTTCACTCCTAAAAGGAAGGGACACTTTGATTCCTTACATTCATCCAATTTGAACTTAAATTACAGGTTTACAACATACTTTTATTGGTTGACCTTGATAGCTACATCATATTTCTCAATCTCCAAACCAAGAAATTGTTTCAACAATCCAAGATCAGCCATTGAAAACACATTATGCAATGAAGACTTAATTAAACCTATATCATATATGAAACTTCGAGTGATCAAAATATCATAAACATACAGTACTATGATATGCAATGAATCATGTAAATTCTTAAAATATACATTAGGATCATATTTGCATCTTTCAAATCCTAGTGATAGAAGAAAGTTGTGCATCCTGGCATACCAAACCCCGGGGGATTACTTGAGGCCATAGAGAGACTTCTTCAACCTGCAAAAAATTTAAGGACAATGAATGAAACCCTCATTATGCTACATATAAATATCCTCATGAAGTTTATCATGAATAAAATCACTCTTCACATCCATGTTGTGCACCTCCCATGATGGGAGTCCTATCGCTTAGATGTAACAATGGAAAAAAATAGCCTGATGGAGTCCATATTTGAAACCGCTGAAAATGTCTCTGTATAGTACACTCCATGTACTTGAGAGAGGAATTTTTAAACCAAAGTGGCCTTATAATTAATCTCTAAACCATCATTAGCCATCCCAATGGCTCCTAAATTGTAGGGATTGGTCTCAGAGGCACATAAACTGATGCATGAACATGAATTTTGTTGCAGTTAACCTCTATATATGTTCCCCACACTCTAGTGGTTGGTACTAGTGGAACCAATAGCTGAAGTCACCCAAATGGTACTAGTGAACCCAATATTAATTAATGACTCATAAGTTAGGAAAATATAATCTAATAGACTAAGTATGGACAAGGGATGATTATAATTCCTAACACTCCCCCTTAATCCTAACTTGGACGACTGTGGGACCTGGAAGCAAGGCCAAAAGTCACCCATTACAATCTAAAAGAATTAAAAATGGTGATTAATAAATTGAGGAAATAGGGGAAAACCTCACGGAAAAAAACCCCCCTCAATATAAGCAAGAACGAGAACTATGGATCAAGCCTTTACACCTAAAATATATATGAGAGAGAAAAATCTATTTTTTGTGAAGGAATTGGTGAATATGCCTACAATATGATATTTTGCATGATAGTAATGCAGTGTGATGGTTTTTTCATGCACTAGTTCCTGAATATAATTCATCTGAACCTCAATGTGCTTCATCCTTTGCTTCTAGACTGGATCACTGGAAATTCTTATGGTGCTCTGGTTGTCACAATAAATGTCCACTAAAGGTGAAGTGCAAATCTCAAATTTTTTTAAGATTTTATTCAACCAAAATGCCTGAATAACTGCATTCGCAGCTACCCTATACTCTGTTTCTACTGAAGAGAGTGCAAGTGTTGTTTTCTTCTTGTTGGACCAACAAATTGACCCAGATACAATCATAAACCCAAATCCTAAAGTGAATTTTATATCATTCCCATATCTTGCCCAACCTGAATCTGTGAATCCTATGAGATCAAGATGCACACCAGTTGCATAATGAATCCCATAATCTCTATTGCCCTGCACGTAGTACAAGATAACATTTGATTCCTTCCAATGCAGCTCATGTGGCTCATGCATGTACTTAGTAGCATCACTCACATCATAGAACATGCCTGGTCTCGAATGTGTGAGATATAAAAGGATCCCAATGAGTTGTATGTAAATAATGTTGTCTACCAATGGTGTAGAGACACCTTCCTCTAGCTTGATTCCAGATAGAAAGGGAAAAGGGATTGAATTGTAGTCATCCATGTGGAATATTCTAAGCATGTCTAAGGAGTATTTGGATTGTGATATCATGATTCCCAAAGTATTTTGACTTAATTCAAGACCAATGAACTTTCTTAATAGTCCTAGATCAGTCATAGTGAAAGATTTGTTCAAAGATGACTCAATGCTTTTGAATCTAGCAGTAGAGCTGATAATAATGAGAAACTCATCCACATACAACACAATAAATAGCAAGGATCCATCTTTCTTCTACATGTAAACATTGTAATCTGATTCGCACCTTTCAAATTTCTGTGAGATGAGGAAGGCATCCATTTTGGAATACCATGCCCTTAGGGCTTGTTTGATCCCATAGAGTGACTTCCTTAGTTTTCAAACCAAGGAAGGATCCTTTATGTACCCCTCAAGTTGTTTAATGTAAATATCTTCCTTTAAGTCACCATGGAGGAAGGCACTTTTCACATCCATGTGATGTACCACCCATCCCTTGGAAGCTGCAACTGCCAAGAAAATATTGATAATCCATTCTTTCTACTGGATAAAATGTCTCATTATAGTCCAATCCTTAAACCTGTGAGTATCCTTTGGCCACCAATTGATACTTTTACTTGGTTTTGGTTCCATCAGAGGCTATCTTGGTATTCTAGACCCATTTTCACTAAACAAGTTTCCACCCTAGAGGTAAGGAGAAAAGTTCCCAAGTTTTATTGTCATGTAGCGAATCAAATTCCTCATCCACAGTTTCTCGCCATCTAGCATCATGTAAATATTCCTTGAATGTTTTAGGATATGACCCCAACATCATGAATCACCTCTCAAGGAGAAGTGGATCTATGTGGGACAGTGCAACATTCTCTTTCTGATACTGGGACCTCATTCTTCTCTTATTGTCTAGATTCCCAGCACCATCCCTAGCTGCTTTAATGAGTTGTTGAGCCCATTTAAGCTATTGAGATGAAGTGGATGCTGGATATAGATCTAGATATATTTGAGGTATAAAATAAATATCAAAATCATGTTGGTATTCCTCTTCTTCTGAATCGGAATATGAAATTTTAGACAATAAATTTGTATCTACTATAGGATATAAAGGATTTTTGGTACCTTTATCTGCTTCAAATATTGCATGAAATGAGAGAATGCATATTACTTGGAGGCATGGTTTGCAGTTACTTTCGCTATAGTCTTCCAAGTTGATATTTTTGTGATCTCTAGTGAGCGAGGTCCAAATACAACTTGCTTTGGTGAGCCTGTGTGAGTCATCTAATATACAAATAACAAATTTTCTGCAAGAGAGGGAACATAGAGAACATTATTGAACTCACCATGATGGATTTTAATGGAACCTATTCCTATTGCTAGGATCTGATAGTTATCACCCATATGAATAGTAGTACCTCCTATGAGATTGAGAGTGATGAAGGATTCCTTGGAGGAAACCATGTGGTTGGATGCTCTAGAATATATCAAGTAAGCTTTCAACAGAGTGAGGCCAGCCTTCAAGGCATGGAACCTCTCATGATATTCTGTCAGTTGTCCAGCATAAAACTTACTTAATATTTATGGAAGAGAACTATGGTTATTTTTACGGAGGGATAATATTTGGTCTATATGCTTATTCATGCACTAGATTTCAGGATGAAATCCTCTCATACAATAAGGACACTTAGTATTTTCAAAATTTTTCTTCTTCTAGGATCTTGAGGCTCCTCAGAATAATTCTGACTCTCTTTTGGTTTTGAATCAAAGGCTTTAGGCTCCTTCCCTTTGTGATTCCCTTTATCTTGCACATTGGTTAAGTCTGAAATCAAAAGAGATTGGTTCTTGGAAGTTTGTAGGACTCCCATTTGGACCTACTTAGCATTCTCATACGTTAAAGACTCAACAAATCCATCAAGTGAAGGCATATTCCAATTGGGGATGGAATATCTTCTATAATGGAAGGTAGGGATGAAGATAGAGTACAAAGAACCAATTTCGTTGAGAAAAGAGAACACAAGTTGCTCATCGTTCCTCTTTATTCCGCAATGTCTACACTGAAGTGCTAAAGACATGAATTTTGTGAAAAACTATTGGATAGTTTCGAAACTGCTGGGATGCAATGCTTTAGCTCATTCTCCAATATGTTCCCTTGAATATCATGTTTTTCTCCAAACAAGAATTTGATCTTCTCCCCAGCTTATTTAGGAGTCTTCAATCCCTCAAGGTGAAATAGGATATCCCTGGAGATTCAAGTGAAAAAGGAAGCCAAAAGATTCATCCAGTCGGTTCAAGAACTTATTTTTCTCGGTAGGATGATGAGGTTATGTCTCTCTACCCATAGTCATCCTAAACAAGACAATATTGCATAAGGAGACCTGCATATATTCTCTCTAATAAACATAGTTGAAGGGTGTAAGGATCTCAGGTACAAGAACATTATAATCCATCAATTCTCCTTTCGAACATTCAATTCTTTAATCAATCTATGTAGTACCTGTGAGGAACACTGTAAAAATAAAAAACAATTCGCAATCATGTAATAATCAAGCCTTCCAAATCAACATGTACACTTTCTCAGGGTTCATCATGCCTGCATAGACTTATCTGAATGAATCCAGAGTTAACAGCGCACACTTTGTAGGACTTATGTGGAAACCTAGCTTCTTCTGGTGTACAATGGATATTGGAAAGACTTGATGTATTCTTGAATAAGCTTTGATACCATGTTTGAATTATTGTTCCATTTATCTACAGGAAATGAGTGCAATTGAATTGTATGATTATGCAGTGTAATGGAATGAAAAATGCACACTGAACAAGACAAATTTTACAGAAAACTGATAAGAATTGCTCAGTAAAATTACAGTATTATCTTCATTAAAATCCAGTAGTATACAACAATTTTACATAAAGGATAATTTGAATAATGTGGATATGATTCGAATCTACCAACTCAATCTGACTGCATGGCTAACTATAAGTGTCTAAATCACTATAAGATCTCACTAGTCTAACTCCAAATGTCTAATTCAGTATCTCAATCAGTTAAACCAATAAAACTGATAAGGTAGGTGAGAATAGGCACCTAATCCCATGCATCCATGCAATACTGGCACTAACTAAATTGGAGGACATCTAGTTGAATGTAACTGGATCATAACTTAGCTTAACTAGTTACCAACTACCAACAACTTAAGGAGGTTGGTGGTGGCACTCCTAGTGGCTCCTAAATTGTAGGGATTGGTACTAGAGGCACATAAATTGATGCATGAAAATTCATTCAGTTGTAATTAAACTCTATATGTGTTCCCCACACTCTAGTGGTTGGTATTGGTGCCACCAATAGCCCAAGTGGACCCAATGGTACTAGTGGACCCAATATAAATTAATGAATATTAAGTTAGGGAAATATAATGTAATAGACTAATTATGGACAAGGGAGGATCATAAATCCTAAAAATAACCTCTCTCAAATATTTGAATCAAAAGTGGAGAAATCATTTTGAAATTGAGACCTAGTCTTCCTAGAGTCTGGTGGATCTCCACCAAGATCACCAGCTACTTGTATGGTTTTATCAGCCCATTTTGTACTTATGGGTGAGTCATGATCTACATGCATGTCATAATATTCATATTCCATATCAGAATCATGAAAATTAGATATATAATAATCAGCTACATCATCATTGGGTGGAGGGTGTGAGCAATCCCCCTTGACTAGTTCGATCTCTTGCTTGGGATATTCTATGAACTGTACACTTCTCTTAATGAATGTTTTATCAGATGAGGGATCAAATATATTGTATACCTTTTCATATTCATCATATACAACCATAATTTACTCATTTATTTGATTTTTCAAGCCCTTTCTCTTCTTCAGAGGAATTCTAGCCCAAGCCTTTGAGCCAAAAATCCTGAAATGAGAAACATTGGGCTTGTGACCACTCCAAGCCTCAAATGGAGTTTTCTCATCCAATTATTTGTGTGGAACTCTATTATGAACATATTAATCATATTTTATGCCTTCATACCATATATTAGGATACAATTTATCATCCTCCAACATGCAAGTGGCCATCTCCTACAATGCTCTATTCTTGCGCTCTGACACACCATTTTGTTGAGATGTGTAAGGCACAGAATGTTGCATTTGAATGCCATTTTATTCACATAGTTTTTGTAGGTTCTTGTTAACGTACCTTGAAATTATCAATGCTTAATAACTTGATCATATTACCACTCAATTTCTCAACCAAATCCTTGAAAAATTTGAAGATCTCAAACACTTTATATTTTTGCTTGAGGAAATACACCCAACAGTATCTTGAAAAATAATCTATGAATGTTAATACATACCTTGAGTTGTCATAGGAAGGTGTGGGAATAGGTCCTATCAGATACAAATGGATCAAATCAAGAACTTGTATATCCCTTCTTGTCTTTCCCTTGTCATACATGCGCTCAACATGCTTCCCAACAATGCATCCCTTGCATGTGCCTTTGGAAAACTTGATGCTTGGAAGCCCTTAAACCTTGTTTTATGTTATCAATGCTTGAAGATATCTGTAGTTGAGGTGTCCAAAAATATCATGACATATATTTGTGGTCTCATTAGCATCTGACAGAATCACATTACCTTGGGAGCAAGGAAGAAAGTGTGAAAACTTGTACATCCTCGACTCATGATCTACAATACCCACTGCAACAACTTGGCATGTAGAAATTTCTGATATTTCCACATCATATTGAGTAAATGTTAGTCTCTTATTTGTACCTTTTTGTTTCATTTTATATATAGAGAGTAGTTTGGATGAAATATTAGGAACATAAAACACATTTTTGAAGTAACCATTGCCAAGGTCAATCCTTCCAATTCGTTTGGTTGGGATCTCAGAGTCATCACCCATGAGGATGGATGGACCACTATAAGGATGTAGGGACAAGAAGAATTATTATATGGAAGCCATGTGCATTGAGGCACCTGAATATATGATGAAGGAAGAATATCTTGAAGATCCAGCAACTAGATCATGGCATCTATCCTTGTTCTTTGAGTTTGAACCTCCCTCTTTCTTCCTTGCGCCTTCTGGTGGGGGGTGTTGTTCTTCTCAAGGAGTTTTGGCGTCATGTAAATGGTTTTATTTATGCATGCACTCTTTGGATTCCAACCTTTGTGCTAATAAATAAATTTTTTATTCTCTTACTTCTTCTTCTCTTTGTCCTTGCTATAATTTGAACCCCCATATGAATATTTGGGCTTCTCTTGCTTCATCTTCTCTTACTGCTTCAAATATTTGGATTTTTTATTTCCTTTAGATTTATTCAAAACACCTATTGCAAGGGCTCGATCCTTGATGGATTTTATGGTACCCATTTGTACCAATTTTTCTTGTTGTTGGGTCAAAGACTCCATGAAGTCTGCCATTGTAGGCATTCTCCAATTTTGAACTGTCAACTTGCCTTAGTGGAATGCGGAGACAAACACTGAATACTCAGGCCCTAGCTTCGAAAGAATGGGAAATATCACATGTTCCTCTTTATTCTCTATGCCACACTATTTCATCTGGAGTACCAAGGATTTGAACTTTGTGAAGAAATCCTAGATCGTCTCAAAGTGATTTGGGATCAATGTGATCAACTAATTTTCAAGTTGGTGTCATGTCATCTAATTAGTATTACCAAATAGTGACTCAAGTTTGAGCCATACTTCATTGGGTGTAATAATATTTTCTACATTGAAGAGAATATCCCCCAAAATATTGATACAAATCATCTTGAATTCCTCATCTAACCTGTTGAAATACTTTGATTTTTCCACATCAGAATTGGGCTTGTTCTCAATCCCCATGGTTACTCTATAGAGGCCTTTTGAACTCAACTATATCTCTATTTCAGCATTCCATTCAAAAAAATTTAATGGGGTAAGCAATACATGAATCTACTCCATTTTTTCTTGTGCACTGAGGGACAAAAACAATGGAACTACCCGCAATGCAAACACTTGAATTTTTCTGGAGAAGACCCTAGATTGCAACTAAAACTATACAAATTTGACTTGAAGATCCAAATATCTCTGATACTATGTGAAAATATGGTTCACAACAAGAACTAGGAGCTAATGGAATCCTCACAAGTCAATAATTTCACAAATTATGCAGAAAAATAGTGAAAATATCAAAATTAACACATAGGTACAGTGCAAATAACTGAAGTTTCTATTACTATCCAGCATGTAAATATGTTTGGATCATGAATATAATACAATAGGTGAAAATATTCTTACTTGGAGTAAAATTGGAGGCATACATATTGAATGCTTAAATTGGACCTCAAACCCCCCTATGTGGACCAATGATCTCCCAAACCACCTCAAATGGTCATGAATGGACATGTGAAGATGGGTGAAGCATGCTAGAACATAAATGAGTGTAGGATAGGAATAATGGAGTGCATGGGTGAGTGGGGGTGGCTCTAGGAAGCAATAAATGGTCCAAAAGAGCAAAAAACACTCAAATACTATGCATGGGTGCCTTTGGTCAAACCAGTTCCTTGTTTTAAGGAGTGGAAGCACCCTAAGGACAAAATTATTAGTAATGAGGGTGGATAATTCTCCTGAATGATAAAATGTGGGAGCTTGGGTGCATTAATGAGTCTGAAACCCCCAAATACCTTGCTACACCAACATAACCAAGGTTTGGACCATATGATATAAGTACAAAACAAATGAAAGTGTGTCCTAGGTGTATGTGACCATGGTACTAGGTGGTGTTATGCTCTAATACTATGTTTCATTTATGGATTAGTTATTGCATTTCCCTGTTTTAAGGAGACTGGATGTGTCCTCTTAAGGATTTGATAAATTTTCTCATTAATGGTCCAAAACCAAGCCACTAAACCACCTATAGCACCCCAATGATGGTTCCTTTCACACTTGTTGAATATCCTAACCACTTCATGGTCCATCTAGGTACATTTCACCTCATTATGGCCACTACTTGAAGTTACACTTTCCACAATGTCATAGATTGGGTGAATTAGTCAAGATAATCCAACATTAATGTGAGATACTAATATGGTTTGTTGGACCCATGGCATTTGGTATCCCATGGTATTTACCCAAGTTATTTAATGTAATAATGCATATATATTGTACTATTTTTTTGCTCAATAAAAAAAGTGGAAAACTTCCCACTTGAGTGATTTTCCTCTAGTGTTCTATCCAATATTTCTTCTCTCTTCTTGCTATCCATTTGTGCAAATAATTCTAAATGATATTGCTTTTGCTATATAGATCTATGCTGCAATGTCACATGACTCGAAATTTTTTTTGTGATGTTGTACATTCCAAAATATTACACGGTATCAGAGCTAGTCTGATGAAAATCAATTTCCATTGTTGCTTCCAATTATTACC
The DNA here is from genome assembly GCA_001517045.1 of Pseudotsuga menziesii. Classification (NCBI taxonomy): domain Eukaryota; kingdom Viridiplantae; phylum Streptophyta; class Pinopsida; order Pinales; family Pinaceae; genus Pseudotsuga; species Pseudotsuga menziesii. Next base: position 8,434 of record LPNX010582186.1, on the reverse strand, counting down.
TTTGGTCATTTGGTTTCTACTTTTGGCATTTATTAAGAATATCGTTCAAGAAAGGAATTTCAAAGAGTGTTGTTTGTAGGTACATGAAGAAATGGTAGAATATTCAACAAATGATCCAATTCAACTTTCTCTCTCTGTGGCTTCCTTTGTTTTTCATGAAACTATTTTTTCATGAAGATAACATACGAGTTGTTCCCATAAATATTGTTGAAGAGGGATCAAAGCTTGGAATTGTATCATTCGCTCTACTTGTATCTATGCTTCTTATGTATTCCTATATGATTGCTAGCACCGATTTTCAGAGTTGCACGAAATATGGATCAAAATCCTTATCCATCCCAATGGAACATTTGGGAATTTTGTTCCACCTTATTGGAGATGATTACAAAATTATTTTGAATTTTATGCTTCAATATCCTTATGATTCGCTTGGAGACACTTTTTCTCAAGCACTTCAAGTCTCTTTTGGACATGAAACCCTGGTTGGTTCAAAGTTCAAGTATGAAGAGTAGTCTTTTCTCTCCTATTAGTGCATTTTAGTTGTTCTACATTGTGAGAATTGAATCACATCTATATCTAGGAGCCAAATAAACTCTCACAATTCAATAGTGTTCACAAAATATGCACAAAATAGCTCAAAAAGTGAAAATTACATACGCATATGAGGTCAATAATAGATATTATTATGATTGTCCAACATGTAATTATGTCTGTAATATATATATATATTAAAATATGGAAAAATTGTGTGTCCTTGGAGGCCATTTGGAAGTATACAAGTGTCAGACCATGATTTGACCCCAAATCCCCCCTAGGTGGACCAATCAGCTTCCTAATCATCCCAAACAGTCATGAATGCATATGTGAACATGGGTGAGGCATGATGTAACATAAATGAAGGCATGGAAATAATGGGTTTTCATATGGGTGAGTGGGAGTGGCTCTATGAGGTAATAATTGCCCAAGGAAGGCCAAAAACCACCTAAATCATGCACCAACGCCTCTAGTCAAACACTATCCCTGAAACTCAATAAAGGGGAAAGAAAAAAGTTAATATATCATTAATTAGGGTGCTTTATATTCATAATGATCAAATGGGATTGCCTCAAATGTTAGAATTCTCAACCTACAACGCATCAACTGTGGGTAAATGGTGAATATCCCTAAGTCTAGACCATAGAACATTGCATGGAAGCAAATGAAATGTTTCCTAACATATGAGATCATGTACCAAGGTATATTATTTCTCTAACACCCCCCTTAATCCTAAATTAGTATATATTAACCAAAAATATCATGGAGGCATTGGAAACAAAGGATCAAGTCACCTCATACAGCAAAAAATTTTATTTGTCCATAAAACCAAGGTAAGGAGTAAAACCACATGGGAACAAAATCTGCTTTCAAAAATGGAACTGGAGACAAAAATATGAAAGTGAATGGTATTTATCACCATGTATCACCCACTCTAATAAGGGATCTCAGATAGCTGAAGGTATTCTTTGTTAAGCACTTGGTGAAAATATCAACAATTTTCTCTACTGCAAGGCTATCCCCTGATCATGCATTAAGATCTGGATGCAATAAATGTGTATCTCAATGTGTTTGGTCCTCTGTCTCTTCACTATTTTATCATAAAATAATTTTCCTATGGTTGTGGTAGGAGAATAACTGGGGTAACCATTTCAAACAAATATTTAGACTATATTCTAGCATGTACAGTCAAACAGGGCTTTCTCTTTGTCACAGGGTCATTCACATATACGTTTGGCTTTAAAAAAGCATTCAGAAGGATATATTTATGAGGGGAAATGGTTGTTTGGGGTTTTAAAGAGTGTAAGACAAACAAAGAAATAGCACCATTGGGAAATGGAGTCAAATCCTAGAACATCCAAGGGATTATAGCATAATGACTATTGATAACATTCGTAATCTGAGGCAAAGTAAGTGTTAATATTCATAAAAATATCTTTGAGAGATGGAAGGGGGGAATGAGAAGAAGTCCAATGAGATAGGAGGAACCTATATTTGGATGAAACTCCTAAAATGCCTTTAGTAGAAGCAACAATAAAGGATGATAGCTTAAATGGAGCATCTAACAGAGGATGAATTCCAAGACATTTACCATAAACACAAACAAATGCATTATCTAATGCAAGGAGAACTTAATAGAGAATTAATTCCTTGCATGAAACTAGAAATGCATTAGTAGAAACTAAATAAACATGAAAATGAAGCATACAGGGGAACACAGACTGAACACTGAACACTGTGATGAATCTCAAACACACATGAAATGCTTTGCATTAATACTTCCAAGAAAATTTGCAAAGATACAAAACCAAGCACAGAGGATTCAAAATATGAATGTTGAAGCTCTCTTTTTTTTCCTCCATAGAGGTTACATTTATAGTGTCATGGGCTCCTGAAACCAACCCTGAAACATAGTCAAATTCATTTTACCGAAATCCGGAATCAATCCCGCACACATAAAATAATAATAGATTTTGATCTGACAGATTTTCTATGATCACAAGCGAATAAGGAAGGCACATTGGGTTGCATGTGATGGCTAAAAATAGAACACCAGACACCTAGAACTTAGGCTTGCTTGATTGAAAATGATGGTTCAGAGCACCTCCAACGAACTGCAACAGTTTCATTCCTCCTTGCATCTTCAATTAGCGAAATAAACCCTAGCCATAGATCTTGATCTATGATAAATATTAACCATCCAATGATGCATCCTTTAGCTGATTTCACAATCCACCAACTTGATAAAATTCCTGCTCTTTTTCATTCCGAAATCGATTCTGACCATAGATCACAAATCCACCAAGATCTGTGTCATCCAATCTTGTCGGGCCTACCCAATATCGTAGTCCCTCATATTGATTAAATTATTTCTTGTTCCCATTGTGAAATTAATGTGGGCCATAGATCAAAAAGTCACCTAGATCCTCGCCATTCAAAAGTGTGGGGTCTCCAGTATTTCGTATCCCCAAAATATTTTATCTCCCGTGCATGTTCTAGCTTTGAAATCCACACCTACCATAGATCCCTTCCGCCCAAAATCATGACCGTTGAGATATGTGGGTCCTAGCTGATTTCAGGGATGGAGAAAATTGATTACCCCATGCATGTTTCCACTGCAAAATCCATAACAACCATAGATCTCCGATATCATTAGATCTCAACCATTGAAGTATGCATCTTGTATAAGATTTCTCTATGGTGAATATATGATATCTTCATGTAATTTAGGATCATGAAATACATACCCGTCATTGATCTTGAACACCTTTTAATCTGATGGTAGATCTGGCATGTCATTTAATCTTCTTTGACCAACATCAAATTTCTCTTAAAACATGCATCTTTCCCTGGCGAAATTTCCTACAACCATTGATTTCTGCAAGATTCATCCTGCACCATTGATTTGGGATCAAAGTGGTGGAAACAAGATCATAGAATGCGAGCTTCCATCCTTCTCGAGGCTCAATTTGATATTTCCACTCCTGCCTTATCCTTTCCTCCCTTTAGCTTTACACATCATTAATTTCCTTTGGATTCATCCTTAGCCGTTGATATGAGATCAAGCTATGGGCTACTGAAAGTGGAAGTCGATATTTCTTCTTTCACAATGCTAAATTTTTATATATCCACTTGCTACCTTTTCACTCCCTTCTTGACCGTTGATATGTGCAGATGCTTTATGAACCGTTGATCTCACGGGCTGGCAGAAAGCGGAAGGAGGGCTTCCAACTTTCCATGATAAAATTTTACATATTACCACTTTCCTCCTTTTCGCTCCTTTCTGAACTGTTTGTGTCAGAAACTGTTTCTAAGGCTAAGGAAACATGCTAACACAATCTCAAGAGTAAATTCAATTCAAACTAGGGTTTAGGGTTTTTGTTTTAAATATTTTGGTCATAAACATCAAGAGCATATAGGGAATACATTCATCAGATAAGCAACAACTGAATCAAACACAATCACTGATACA
>LPNX010582179.1:5820-17198 GCA_001517045.1 Pseudotsuga menziesii | reverse complement strand
ATTTTCTCCCCCTATCATTGAGATCTTTCTTTTTCATCTTCTCTCCCCCTTTAACATCAATGGTAAAGGGACCTTTTTCTTTGTTGTTTCCCCCTAGATTTTTTCTCACTCCTTATAGTATGCCAAGACACATATAATCACATTGTCTACGTCTAATTTAATGTATCCTAAAGGCAATCTTGTCATCAACTGCAAATGCGAGGAGTTTTATTTCCTTCAATAAATTTTCCATATTATCACACATATTTCCAATCTTTCATGTGCATGGTAAATGTTGATATGCCAAATATTCTATCCACACGGTTTATTTGTACTATAACTTGTATTTTATCCTACATGCAATCTTGTCATGAACTATGAACATGAGGAATTTTATTTCCTTCAATAAAATTTCCCTATTATCGCACATACTTCCAATCTTTCACATGCATGGTAAAATTTGATGTGCCCAATATTCTGTCCACGTGGTGTATTTGTACTGTAACTTTTACTCCGACGTCATTATTCCAAATCATTGTTTGTCCTTTGTCAACCTATGCATTAAATTTTAGCTTCGACATGATCTTCCTGGATTGCAAAATGCATGAACTCATCAACTTCAACATCCCTTCAATTTATGTTTAAGTTCATGATGAGTTACTTCCCAATTCTATAAGTTGGAAATATTTCCACTCAGTTCACCACCCTATTTCATACTTTGTCAATATTTTTCTAGTATTTGTGTCTTGATTTGTCACTCCTCGGCCTCTGTTTTCCATCATGTCATATTTCCATCAATTGAATAACTCCCTTGATAGTCTCTGCAAGGTGGTTCAGTCTTAGCAGGAGGATTTTGGATGACTGCAAACGTATATACACATTTGGAAAAACCAAGTAAATGAATCTAATTTCATGCCATGGTGCCAACAGTTGTACTTCAACAGGACTACTTCAGAGACACTATCCAATTTGAGTAGGCGTGTGGATATTATGGAATAGTAACAACATCAGAAATTCACCCTTTTGAGTCATCTTGGGGTCGAGACCATTTCTTCAAATTCAACACTGGATCTTCTTCCCCTGTTGTAGTCAGCTAAACCTACAAAGTCGAACTCTAGGGACTTGGACTTGCACTTTTTACCAGGGATGATTTTAAGGGCAAATTTTATCCTAATGGCGAATTTTAAGGGTTACCCAAAAAAAGGTGGGCGAATTTCTATATTAAAATGTTTTTATTTTATTTAATAAATTAGCCCATTATTTATTTTATATATAGCTGGCCCAAGTTAATTCACCTTCATCCCGAAAGAGGAAAAAAATGGAAAATGAATTTTAGCCCACGAAAATACTGATATTTGCCCACATTCGCCCCCGATTTCTGGCCATGGAAATCATTGATAGAAATTTCGCCCAATTTTTTTATTGTTAATCTAAGATCTAGTGTAAATTGCCCCTAGTTTTTCCTTATGGAGATTTTTTTAGAGAAATCCGTCCAAAAATCCTGACAGTGGGGTAGAATGGGACCAATTTTGTCCACATAATCAAGTTTCAAAGCTTAATAGGGTTTCAATCTCAGAGAATTTGGTTTCAAAGGTTATTATGGAGTTGCAAGGCTCTTGCGAAGGTTTTTCACAGGTTGCCAGGCTCTAGAATTTCAGCTCTTGCAAACTCCAATATTCAGGTCTGTTTATACTTCATTATTTTGTTGGGTTTGGTTTCGTTCCATTAAGGTAGGTCAGACTTACCAGATAAACAATCACAAATGCCGGATCTACACTTCTTGGAACAAGTGTGAGAGTCAATCTTCAGGGCAGTTAATGGCGTGCTTACCTCATTTACACTCCATCGATTTATAGTTTGGAGTTAATGGCGTGCTTACCTCATTATTAGATCAATCCATCCCACATAACCCACCCAGATTGCCCAGATTATGCATTGTTGCATCCCTCAAGTATTTGCTTCAGCCTGTGATGATGAAGATCTTCATCCCTCTAAGTTTTAGCTGGTTGTAAAGAACCAACAATTGTTCCAGAGTAGGTGCCTTCATGTCCTCCATCCATTTTTCCAATGATGTTTTATCAATAATCTCTTCCCCTATTATCGAGTTCAACAAGATCATGGGAAATTAAATTTCTAGGAAATTAAACTAAACTACCCATCTCAAATATGATCTTAACTTTGATGGATATAATAGGTTATTAATAGAGTTTATACATTAAAGTTAAGATAGATCTAGGTTATTAATAGAGTTTTTAGATTAAATTTAAGATGGATCTAGGTTATTAATTAGTAAATTGGAATTAGGTTGCATTAGGTTATCAGTACTACAATTGTATTCACATATATAAATTAAAATGGATTCCAAATCCAGTGATCTATCAAACTTTAGTTTACTGTCACGAAATAGAAACTATACAAAATTTCGTTTTGCCCATCCTAAATCCTCTCAGACGCTTTAATATTTTTGTTGTGACCAGATGTAGATAGCAGAAAAATTGATGCTACTCCATGAGAACTTATCCCAGAGAAAAAATTAAGGACAACTTGTCAAACTGCGAAAGCCTCCATTCTATTATTCTACTAAACACGGGGGCCACTTGAGATAGTGACTTGGGATAGCTCAAGTGGCTTCATTGTTGTTTCTAACATTGGAGTGAAATTCCCACTAGTGAACTGGTTTTTGAATCACCATATATCACCACAATCAAATGTCTTATCACATGGAATGTTAATAATGACAAAGAAATACATCCTGGTAGTAAGGGGAATTCAGTAAAAATTTTTAGAAGTTATAAGATAAGATAATTTTATTAATGTTCAACAGATGACCACAAATGTAGGTCAATGGGACTAAAAGGTATAATCCAGTGTAAATACAATGTGGCAGTTTAAAATCGATTCATGCGTGTAGATAATGATAACTGGTGGTTTTGTTTTTGATTGATAAATATTTCTTCTTCGGAGTATGCTGATTCCACATGTCCAGGGTTCAAATATGGGGGTAATTTACAAGACTTGATGTTCAAATATCAAATCAATCATAACAAGAAGAGTCTGAACAAGAGTCAGAGGTGTTAAAACTTAAAACCAATGAAATTTCAGCCACTTGCTTGAAGCAATGATCAAGAAAAATATGATAAAAGATTGCCAATAGGAACTTCTGTTAAGACTTTATGAGTAACACTCTTAGGAGATGTTCCAAGGTCTCATGTAATATGTTATATCAGATATACCAATTATTTTTACTTCATTAAACTCCTTAAAGCAACTAAGAAAAAAAATAAAACATGAGTGTTAGTCATTTGAAATTCACTTAACCGACTAGAATTGCTTGAAGTTTTTTCACTGCACAAAAGTAAGAGTGGCTTTGTAGAGACATTTTATTTTGCAAGAGAAAATTGCTTAAATTTTGTCATGGGATCTTAAATAAGTCTAGGGCTGCTTAAAATTTAAGCATGTTTGTTTATCTGAAAGTTGTAATGACAGTTTCAAGATAAATTTGCTATATTAATTTAATTTCATTTCCCTGTACACACTAGCCCCATATAAAATAGAATATTTTTAGGCCAGCAAGTAGCGAGACATAGGTCAAAGTTGTACAGATTTTAGTGCTAACACCTAGGATGGTTTATAAAATATTTTAGTATTCTTGAGATTAGCTCCCAAAGAGTTTACTAAGTTTAACTCTATAAAGTTATACCTCATTTTGTTTGTTTACATTGAGTAGTCTGAAAGATTAACCTCTATAGACTGGCTGCTTTTCTCCTTATATCAAACTAGGCTGTAGAAGATTTCCTATATTTTTCCTTAATTTTGAATGTCAATCCAAGTTGAATTTTTTATGGCCTGTCAAAGTAGGCCGTAGAAGATTTCCTATATTTTGCCTATATTGTCAATCCAATTTTAAAATTTCTCCACATGATATGTTGGTGTTGAGTAATGTTGAATAACTTGATGTTTTGTCAAGTTGTGTAGTTTTGGCTGTTCTAGATTGGTCATCTATATCGACTTCAACTTAGCTACCTTGAAATTGAATCTTGGATGAAGTAATAGTATTTGAAAATGTGTTATGTAGTGAGTTGGATGATGGTTTATATGATAAAGTAAAACGTTGTGTTTGAACAGAGTATTTTTATGTATTTTCATCTCTAGTGTTGGTTTTTTTGCAAGTACATTTAAGTTGACTCTTCAGTTTATGGAGGACTATCCAAATAAGCCACCGACAGTACATTTTGTTTCTAGGATGTTTCATCCAAACAGTAAGATATCTTCATCCTTTTTGGAGTTCTGAATTTCAATTGTATAGCTTGGCTCCCAGCTCTCTATTTTATCAAAGGCTATATGCTATTTTGTTTCATATTTTGTGTGGAAGTCCAAAAGGGAAAGTTAAATAGGTGTACTTTTCAATTTAAACTTGCATTGATGTTAGCCTCATCCAAAAGAAGTTTTGTCTCTACCAGTTTTGTGGAAAGCATTTTTTATCCCTGTGAATTTTTTAAGCTATTTTATTATTGGTATGGTCTGCAATTTCTTAAATGTATGAGTAGTGTGTTTTTGTCATGGTCCTCATTACACTTCCCTACTTGAACGGTATAGTAAAAGTGGTTAGTCATGTAATATCAATATGTCCATGATTATTACTTGATAATTTAAATTCTATATAAAAGTTCCCCAAAATTTATGAGTGATTTTGAGGTGTGAAACATTGTAATACCCCGGTTTTAATCCCCGCTTGCATTAAAATAAATAGGATACATATGTTGTAAATAATCTTGGTGAGGAGCTCAAGGCCAAGGCCCCACCATGGATTTGTTCATGTTGTGTTTTTTATTAGGAATGGTCACCGATGGTATATTGGGACATGTGGCATATATTTAATTACGGCATCATGTAAACATGCTTTTTAGTTAAACAACTCAACCAGCTATGTTCGCAGCAACTAAATTGAGAAAGGGCATGATTCCAAAGGATAAGGAAAAATGGGGGGGGATGTGGAACATTGAGTCACGAGGAAAAATTCTATGTGTCGCCACCTCCATTGGTTAATTTTCCGTTTGTTAGCGGAGGCAGCGATTGGCTGGCAAGAAGACCACTACCACGCCATGCTTTCTCTCCTCTCCACAACGTGGGAACCGTTTCTTCCTACTCCCTCAGATCTTGGCCATTCATCTTCCTCATGCAGGACGGGGGAATAAAACATTTTACCAACTATTGTGTGGGGGTTCTCCCTCTCTCTCGCGCTGATTGTCGGTCTGTAATTCATTTTATTCCATCCACACAGAGAACCGACTTTTTCCTCCATGCATTGGACTGTGTACTGTTTTCGTTCACCATTTGGATCGTAGTGGAAGTTATTGGGATTGCTTTTCCATGAATTAATGGAATCGAGGGTGATTCTTCTTGTGAATCTGCGTTGAACTGTGTATGTTGGCTGTGACTTTTGATCATTTTCTGATCTGTGTAAGTTTCCCAGCGATAGTATTGAAGGTTGGATAGTTGTGGGTTCATCGGATTGGTCCCTGGACTATTTTTGGGTTGTTGAATGATGACTTGAGATGCTTGAAAAACCTGGTGGAATGAGAACCACACGGACAGAGCTATTGATCTGGGTTTCTTCTCCACAACCCCTGAAGAGCACTGGAGGGAAGATCAGGGTCTGAGGGACTGCGTTGCAAAGAAGGGGATGACTTCCTTGTGTTGGGTGTGTGTGGGTGTTCTAGAATCTAGGCTGGTTCTGGTGTTGGTGTCTGCAGCTCTTCAGTGAGCTCACCAGCTTAGCATTAGCCTTTCCCCACCTCCTGTTCGCCTGATAAACCCAACTATGTTGGATTGGATAAACTGTGTACCCTTGTTGTGTTGTTATTCCTTGCTATGTGTAATCCTGTTAGTTCCTTATTCCTTGGGGATTCATGCCCGTCTCAGGGGTGGCAGCATTGCTAAAAGATCCAAGAGCATGCTAGTCTATGGTTGGGTGGAACATTGCAGCGACAAAGCTGGTTACGAAACGATTTCTTTATAAAGATAAGTAATCTTCTCTATTTTACTTCTGCAATCCTATTTATTGTTAATGGTCATGATGAACATGTTGAATGCTTGTATGAATGTATGTTACTTCCGCTGTGTAGGATAAATAATCCTATATGCATGTTTTAGTTCAAGCATTTTATTTCAGCATTTCAACAATGATAATGAATGTACACGTTCATGGGGCTAGATGCCCAAATGTTTTGGTGTGTAGTAGCGTCCTCTTCACCGGTCGGAGGGTCGGGACCGTTACAAACATAATCTTTTAAACTGTATGTTAGATGTCATAATATTTAAACCAAATATTAGACCTGGACTCGGAATAGAATTGATTTGTCTCAAAATTTATGACTGATTTTGAGGTGTGAAACATAATTTATTATTTATCAAACTGTATGCTAGATGTCATAAAATTTGAACCAAATATATCAGAATTGGTTGTGGATTGGGATGATTTGTCCCAAAATTATGACTCGAATTGGAGTTGGTTGCTGACTTGGTAAATGAATTGGCCCAATAAAGATATCATATAATATTCAAATTTTAATCTCTCTCTTTCTCTCTCTCATATATACATATATGATGTGGTTCACAACCCCAAAGAGGAGTTGCTACATCCATGGGAAGAATTCAAAAGTGGCCCACTAGAATGGGCCGCACCCTCCTGGCTCTGATTATGGATCCTAACCTGGTGGGGCATCAAGTGAGACCCTTGTATATCTATGCATAACCACCCAGGGATTTGACCCTGAGACCTTCTTTTGTTGATTTATGTTAAAGGGTCCAAATAGGCAACACCATATTGAGATGTATAAAATATAAGTTATGATATACATAATTAAACTTATGAGACAAAATACATAAACATAAAGGCCTTAAGTTGCCTCTAGAGTCAAAAATCATAATGCTCTAATAATATGTACTAAGTAAATGTTGAGATCCCTGTAGTTAACTTTTAGGTCCTACTGGTTGTGAATAATTTAATTTGAAGGATAAATCTGAAGTTTGACTCATTAGTATAACTTGATTAGCTCTGGGAATGTAAAGTTTGCCTACTATTTGTGAATGGCTTCAACAACCGCTACCATTTGATGTTTTAAATCAGTTGGCACCATTGAGAACCCAATAAGATTTCCATAAATATGCAACTTTCCTCTGTAAACACAGAGGTGGAATGGTTTCATGCAGGGTCCTTCCTTGGATCCCTGGGATCTCCTTCAATTTCACCAGCAAATGGTAGGAAACAAATGCAGATCAATTCCCTATTGGGATCAGCGATAGTTGATCTGCAAATCAGCTCCAAGCCAGTTTGAGCATATGGTGAATGCTAGCAATGAGAAGTGTGTGAGTTAAAATGGAGAAGTGGGTTAAATTTATAAGCTAGGTTTAGTGTTTTGGTGGTTTTGTGTTTTTAGCGTGTTTCTTTTTACCTTTTGTCAGTATTTTTGACTGATTTGGCCCATGGGTAGGTGGCTATATCAATCCCAACAGACTCCCCTATCAGACTTGGGTGTCATGTTTGACTTGGCTGAGTGGCCAATTTTTGTAACTTGGCTAAATCATACCAGGTCAATGCTTGAGTCAACCTCTAGTTCTGACTGGTTTTGCTAAAAAACTGGTCCTACTTTCTTTAGTCGAGCTGACTCAGTCGAATAGCACTAATCTAAATTATCAAAATTTATACTGTTTTAGTGAATATATGTACTTTTTGTAAGGTAGGAGTGTTTGATGTAGATTTGTTACTGGGAAAAGATGTATTCACTTTCATGTTTATTTTATGTCTTTTTTGTATCATTGCTTGTGACATACATTTAGAATTAATTATGCCAGTGATAAAATGATTATGTGCTAGTTCCTTCTGGACTGTTCATATTCATTTAGCATGCTTCCATAATATTCTTGCCAATTTGACTGTGATATGGAGGCCATTGCAAATTTGCAATAATGTTGCGTTTCGTAAGAACAAATATTGAATGTGTGGAAATTGATTTTTTCAAAATTTCTAATGCTCATATGAAAGGTTCTTTCTTCTTTCTATAGTTTATAATGATGGAATCATTTGTTTGGATATTTTACAAAATCAATGGAGCCCAATCTATGACATCATTGCTATTCTCACGTCTATTCAGGTAAACAGCTAAACATCACTTAACTGCCATGTCTGGACTTGGTATAATTAAGTGGCCACTACTTCAAGGAACAGAAATATTACATAAACAAAAATATTACATATTGGGTACCCTATCATCTCATTGATGTTTTTTTGCCTCGAATTTAACGACCAAGAAATGAAATGAAATTATAGCAATACCCATAGATTGACCAAAATATGGCAATGGGATTAGGAATGCCAACCTTAGTTCCCTGTCAGAAAATTTGATGTGGTCATTGGTCTCAATGGGGCTTTTATTTTGATGTCTTGATTATTAATTTTTTTAATAGCAAACCTTCATAAATTCTGGACTTTTTGAGGTGTCAGGTGTTCATGTGTCTTGACCACCCATACTGGTTTCTTAAACCTTTATGTAATGTATATGCTGCCAGTGAATCTTATATTAATTTGGGATATTGTGGTTGTAGTCTAGAATTTGTATGCAATTCTTTGTTGTACTTTCTGTAATTGTGTTAAGAATATTGCATCTATAACTGAGCTATTTTTGTAGTCCTTACTTTGTGATCCAAATTCCAACTCTCCGGCAAACTCAGAGGCTGCCCGAATGTTCAGTGAAAATAAGTGAGAATATAATAGAAGAGTTCATGAAATCGTGGAGCAGAGTTGGACAGTAGACTAAGTCATTTTGTTTGCTACTTTAAAAAAGTTCATAATATTGTTAAGAGGAATTGATGGACTTTATATCAATGAAACTTGACTTATATCAATACTATGAATCAAGTGAACGATTCCAAGCTTTAGTCTTGCATGCCTAAGGACTTGGGATAAGCCTATTTTTATGTGCTGGTTTTTTTATTTGTCAAAGTCACAACCATGCCTATTCATAGTATATACAAGGATGATAGCGATGAACTTGACTGTGAAGGGCAGATTTTTTCATAGCCCATGTAATCTTCCAACTTTATTTGCTTGTTATGTATATAGATGGTAAACGTGTTTAAAATGGATGGATAACTGATGATTGTATTTTGGTGATATTGAAATATATTGTTTCATTTTAGTTTCTTTCAACAGCTTGGACATAATGACCATGGCTTAATATTTTTGGGGAGGATTAGGTTCTTCATGCTTACAGAGTCTGGAATTGGAATTTGGACTGTTTATGTTTGGGATATTATTCCTGAGAATGCTAGAGAGATTTTAGAAGATGTATTGAAATAGAAGTTGTTGATATTCAAATTAAGAAGCATTAGTGCGATATTCTGTTATTCCATTGAGAAGCATTAGTACGATATTCATAGGAGTTGTGGGGTCTTTTGAAGAGTGCTCTATTATAACTTGACAAGTGAAGGGTGTAGTTCCTTGTGATGTTTAAAATACCTTAATGCTTAAATCTGCAAAAAACATAATAATATGATTTGATCTTAGTTTCTGTTACTTTTTCTATCTCACAGTGAAATCCATATGCTGTTTGCATTGCTAAACTCCTGGTGTATGTTGAAAACATGATATGGTTTGATTTCAGATATTGTTTACACAAACTGTCCAAGACTCTAAACCAAATACTTTAGTTTTGTAAATTTTCCTTTCAGGTTTACCTTGTATATGTTGTGGTGATTTGAATTTTCATTATAACAAGCTTAAGCTAAATATGATTTGTTTTTGTCATTACGGGAAATCAAGCACTTCTTTTGTGCTTTCTTTGGGTGTCCATTTAGAAATACTTCCCATTGTTTTTGAAGTCTGAAATATCAAATACCAGACTAATCTGATTTAATTTAAGTTTCTGTTTTGTTGTACCTTTTCTAGCTCATGGTGAAATGCATTTGCTCTTTGCCTCAATTGCTTGTTTCATAGTTTATGCTTGAAACTTGATCTAGTTTGGTTTCAGATATTGATTGCAAACTTTTAGTCTAGAGCAAATTCCTTTATTTAGGATTTCCTTATATGTATGGTGGTTTTGATTTTCATTTCTACAAGCTTTAGTTAAATTTGTTTTGTATTTGTCATTGCTAGATTTCAAACATGTTTTTCTTTTGCAATTGTGTGTGGTGCTTGATTTGGGTGTGCGTTGAGATGGATTCCCATTATTGTTGATTTCTATTTGTGATGATGAATGTTTCATATCCTAGGCCTTGAAGTATATAGCTGTGATGCTTTCCTAGGTAAAATATATACTTGGCCTATAGGTTGCTTTGATAATTAACAAGGGTGACGATCCTAGATATTGTGCTTAAAGAAGAAAAGTTGCCTCTTTTTACTTGCCATGATTACTTGTCCATTATAGTTCTGCTATGTTTTTTTCTCTATGATTATTTTGAAAATTCTTACCCTGGTGTGCAGATCACCCTGAGGATGCATGTTGCTTAGTCTTAGGGCTCGTATAGGTCAATATTAGTTGAATTTTTCTACACTTAAAATATCTAGATATGTCTCGAAAATACAGGATGTTCAGATGTAATTTAATTTTTAAATTCACCAGGCCCAAATGGTTATAACATGATATCCTTTTGGTTGGTTGTGCATGTCTCAAGTCGCAATACAACATTGCAATCTAATAAGTATTGTAGTGTGTGAGCCTTTATTTTCACCACACTAAAAATCAAAATCCTACTTTTCAAGGTGCATAATGCATTTCATCATGCTACTTGATAAATCAAAATTATACTTTTCAAGGTGCTCATTGCATGTTATCATGCTACTTGATATGTTAAAATTTTACTTTTCAAGGTGCGAACTGCTTTTCATCATGCTTCTTGACAAATCAAAATCTTAGTTTTCAAGGTGCGTACTGCTTGCCATCATGCTTCTTGATAAATATAACCAGCTTAGAATTGGCAAAATTTTTGGCAGTATATACAAATCGTGGCTATTCTATGAAATTGGGTTACATGTTCTCTTCACGTTTCAGATATTGAATGCTCTCTATCAGATCATGTCTATTTCATGGATGTAAACCTTGTTACCACATGAATATTAGAATATCAAACTATTAATGTGATATTTCATCATCATTTCGGCGTTTCTCTATCAGATCCTGTCTGTTGGATGGATGTAACCTTGTTAACACATGATTGTTAGAATATCGAACTATTAATGTGATATTTCATCATCATTTCAGCGTTTTACTTGCATTTGAGTCCCACGTTAAGACTCAACGTTGACCCTCAACGAACTGTCCATGTGATTCTGATACTTGTGGGCTTCAAACAGCTATGTATAATAGTATATAATATGCTTTCTTCCTGCTGCATTGAATGAA